>ML255918.1:60308-107315 GCA_005239495.1 Nicotiana undulata
CGGGTTTGGGGGGGGGGGATGGGGTTAGGGTTTGAGGACGGGTGATATAAGGAAAGGGGGAAGGAACTTGTGAGCCGTTGATCATTTTTGATCAACGGCTGGGATTTGAGTAGGGGTTGGGTCGGGTTAATTAAATGGATATGGGTAGTGGGTTTGTGCGATGACCCAAAAGGTCATCCCGTGTAATTTTAACTTAATCTGTGTTCCGAGGTCCTGAAAGCCTCCATTTATCTCACCTTGATGTACGTGCGCATCCTGAGCGCGTAGCCGGGAAGCCTTTATGTGGAAAATTGAATAAATGTTGAATTATGATAATTAGTTGAATAAAATTGACTTTGGTCAACATTTTTGGTAAACGGACCCGAACCCGGACCCGTTATTTGGCGGTACAGGAGGGTCCGTAGGAAATATGGGACTTGGGCGTATGCCCGGAATCGAATTCCGAGTTCCCAAGTCCGAGAAATAAATTTTTAAAGAAAATTATTTTATGAAAAATATAAAAGCTTTTGAAAATAAACTTTGATGAGAAACCTGTATTACCGGGACCGTATTATGGTTCTGAAGCCCGTAACAGGTTCAATATATTTATTATGTGCTACCTGTGAAATTTGGTAAGGAACGGACTTCGTTTGAGGTAATTCGAACTAAAATTGGAAAATTTGAAGTTTATGAAGTTTTGAGAAATTCTATAGATTTTGGAGTTTAATTCATTGTTTTGATGTTATTTTGGTGGTTTGATTACTCGAATAAGTCTGTAGGATGTTTTTGAGGTTATGTATATATTGGGTTTTGAGCCCCGAGGGCTCGGGTGAGTTTCAGGTAGGTGTCTGGGTGCAAAACTAGTGAAAAATCTGATGTGTGATGGAATTGCTGGTGTCTGGTGTTTTACTCTATGCGATCGCATAGGTATAGGCACGATTGCATAGCTTTGAGGAGGGGGAGGGGTCAGGTACCCTGTGCGATCGCGTATGGGGGCCTGCGACCGCACAATAGGATAAGTGGACCGGGGGGCTGGGTAGGATTGCCATGTGCGATCGCACAAGGGCCTCTGCGATCGCAGAGCCTTAAGAGCCAGACCACTATGCGATCGCACCTCCTCTTCCGCGATCGCATAGTGGTCTGGCTCTTAAGGCTCTGCGATCGCAGAGCCTTAAGAGCCAGACCACTATGCGATCGCACCTCCTCTTCCGCGATCGCATAGCATTAAAAACGCCCAGTTAATTAACAATCCCCAAAAGAGAGTATAATACGGGATTTCACAATTTTCCACTACCTTCTTCTTCTCCACACCTCCTTTGGCCATTTTTGAAGAGCTTCATCACCATAGCTTCATAGGTAAGCAATTCTAACTTCATTCTTCCATTTCCATCAGCTACTATTAGATTCTAGGCCTAAAAACATGGAATTAAAGGGTATAATTTGGGGTTTTGGTAGAGTTAGGGCATTTTGAATTTTTTGGAATTCAACCTCGTTTTGGGGTCAGATTTCAAAACAAATTGTATATTCGGGATCGTGGGGGAATGGGTGATCGGGTTTTGGTCCGAACCTCCTGTTTGGACCGATTGGGTCCGGGGTCGAATTTTGGAACTTTTGGAAGAATAACGGAAAATCTATAATTAGGCTTTGGAATTGAATTATTGAGTAAATATTGATGTTATTGAGTCAATTATGTCCAGATACGGACATTTCAGAGTCAGATTCGAGAGGAAAAGCGATTTTAGAGGCTTGATTGGCATTCTTGGAGCCGAGGTAAGTGTTTGGCCAAACTTTAGCTTGAGATAATAGGTGTTGAGTCGTATTTGCTACTTGTTTCTATCGTGTTCAACGTATAGGTGAGGTGACGAGTACCTATACGTTGTTTGTCAAGCATGCCCGTGAGTCCGTTTTTGTTGTATTACCTATTATTGCTTCGATATTCGTTGTGTTATGAAGTAGATTCATTTTGGAAGTTTTTTATTTGCTCAGAATACTTGATTAAGGATTTGTGATAAGTGGTTTCAGTTGAGAATTGATTTTACTATGTTATATACTCATATGGGATTAGATATCACTGAGTCCCTTGCCGGGCAATATTATTTTTTTGTTGTTATCCCCTCACTGGGTGGTTATGAATTGTACTTCCTACTGTTGATTTTCTTGCCAAGTTGTTGTTTGATGTTGATTGGGTGAGGAAGAGTGTAAAGCACGAAGGGTGATGCCGTGTATTAATTTCATTTATTGCATTGCGAGGAAGAGAGTAAAAGCACGAAGGGTGATGCCGTGCCATGATTTTTCATTTGAAAGCATCAAGGAATATGCCGTGCCCTTTTATTTACTTATTTCATTGTGAGGAAGAGAGTAAAAGCACGTAGGGTGATGCCGTGCCATGATTTTACATTTAAAATCACGAAGGAACATGCCATGCCCTTTTATTTACTTATTGCATTGTGAGGACGAGTGTAAAATCACGAAGGGTGATGCCGTGTACTTGTTTTGGTAAGGATGAAAGTAAAGCACGAAGGGTGATGCCGTGTACATATTTGTTTATGTTGCTACTTCCTGTTGACCTTTACTCTTCTATATTGTTTCCTTGCTCAGTTATTCACTATTGTTCTCCTTGTTTCCCCCATTATTTGTCCCCTTCCTTCCCGTACTTAAATGTTTATTTCCTGCTATTTCCCTGTTATATATTGTAGAACTGTTCAGGTGATTTGTTGTTGACGTGTCTAGCCTCGTCACTACTTCGCCGAGGTTAGACTCGGCAATTACTCAGTATATGGGGTCAGTTGAACTGATGCTACACCTGCACTTCTTTATGTTGTGCAGATTACGCAGCCGGATCCAGTGGGCCTTGGCGTCACGATCTATATTCTCATTTTCTGTCTTATTTTGTAGTTCCAAGACAATTGTACTTACTTATTTCAGACCATTGTATTTAGTAAACTCATAGATTGTTTGTGAGGTTGTGAAACCGGTTTCTGGGGTTATACTTCCGCATTGTTATTGTAAATGTTCTAGTTAGCTTTGGTTATTTAATATTTAATAAGTTAATTTAATCAAAACGTTGGCTTGTCTAGCGGGTTCAACGTTAGACGCCATCACGGCCAGAAGTTGGGATTTCGGGTCGTGACAAGTTGGTATCAGAGCTCTAGGTTGCTTAGGTCTCACAACTCACGGACAAGCTTGGTAGAGTCTAATGGATCGGTACGGAGACGTCTGTACTTATCCCCTAGAGGCTGCAAAGTTAGGAATAACTTCACTTTTTCTCCTTCTCTGTCGTGCGATTTGACTTCTAAATGCTAATTGAGTTTCTATTCTATTCTCTCACAGATGGCGAGAACGCGTGCTTCCTCATCTACCGATCAGCATCCCGATACTCCTGTTGCAGCTCCTACGAGGGGCCGAGAACGAGGCCGAGGCCGTGCTAGAGGCCGAGGCAGGGGCAGGGCTCAGCCCAGATCAACAACCCTAGTAGAGGACCCATAGGTGGACTTTGCCGGTGAGGTTCCTACTCAGACGGTTCCAGTCGGACCAACTCAGGTCCCAGAGGGGTTGATTGCCACCCCGATTCTTCAGGATGCTCTTGTCCTCTTAGTGGGACTTATGCTCAGGCCAGTATTTTTCTTACAGCACCAGCCGTCTCTCAGGATGGGGGAGGGCCCTAGACTCCTGCTACTCGCACATCAGAGCAGCTAGCTCCTGAGTTCCACATTCCGACACCTCAGACAGTCGCAGTAGACCAGCAGGGTATTGTAGCACCGGCAATTGAGGGAGCAACTATGTCAGCAGATGCCCTATGGAGATTAGATCGGTTCACCAAGCTATTTCCTACTACTTTTACTGGTGCACCGTCAGAGGATCCCAAGGATTACTTGGACAGTTGTTATGAGGTTCTTCGGAACATGGGCATTGTGGAGACCAACGAGGTCGATTTTGCTACTTTTCATCTTTCTGGTACCGCCAAGACTTGGTGGAGAGACTGTTGCTTGACCAGACCAGATGGGTCTGCACCTTTGACTTGGACTTAGTTCTCCGAGTTGTTCTTGGGGAAGTTTCTTCCAGTTACTCAGAGAGAGGACTATCGAAGGCAGTTTGAGCGCCTCCAACAAGGATCTATGACTGTTACATAGTACGAGACCAGGTTCATTACTCTGGCCCGACACGCTATCATGATACTCCCCACTGATCGAGAGAGAGTGAGAAGGTTTATTGAGAGTTTGGCTTAGCCCATTAGACCTCAGATGGCCAGATAGTCAGGTACCTATATTTCATTTTAGGATGCGGCCAATGTGGCCAGGAAGATCGAGATGGTTTTGTCATAGGGAAGTGGTCAGGGGTCTAACAAGAGACCTCGTCATTTCGGTCGATTCAGTGGCGCCACATCTGGAGGCAGAGATTCTTTCGGCAGAGGTCATCCTCCTAGACCATACCAGTCGTCCCTTCAGGTATCCCGCAATGCATCATCAGCTCCTATTGGTGCGTCACCAGCCCCTATCAGTGCACCGCCACTTTAGAGCTTTCAAGGTGGTTATTTTGGTCGACAGGGACAGTTCCTGGGCCATCAGCCTTAGCAGCAGAGGTCTTGTTACTCTTGTGGTATTCCGGGACACATTGCTAGGTATTGCACCCGAGCATCTAGTAGTCCTCAGTATCAGGGTTCCCGTGCTATGGTTCCCGCATCAGGTGCACCCCCACCCCCTCAGCCAGCTAGGGGTGGAGGTCGAGGTACCAGAGGTGGAGGTCAGACTCATAGAGGTGGAGGACAGGCCCCGAGAGGTAGAGGTCAGCCCGCAGTAGGCCGACCCAGAGATGTTCAAGTTGGAGAGGCTCCGCCCCGGTGCTATGCTATTCCTGCCAAGCCTGAGGCTGAGGCCTCTGATGTAGTTATTACAGGTACGGTCTCCGTTTGCAGCCGAGATGCTTCGATTTTATTTGATCCGGGTTCTACATTCTCCTATGTGTCTTCATATTTTTCCCCTTATCTGAGTATGGCCCGTGATTCCCTGAGTACTTCTGTATATGTGTCCACACCGGTGGGTGATTCTATTGTGGTAGATCGAGTCTACCGTTCATGCTTAGCGGTTATTGGTGGTTTGGAGATTCAGGTAGATCTTTTGCTTCTTGATATGGTTGACTTTGATGTTATATTAGGGATGGACTGGCTATCTCCCTACCATGCTATTCTGGACTGTCAGGCCAAGATTGTGACTTTAGCCTTACCGGGAGTACCTCATTTGGAGTGTAAAGGGACTCCTAGTCATTCTTCGGGTATTGTTATTTCATATATGAAGTCTCAGCGTATGGTCAAGAAGGGTTGTTTGGCCTATTTGGCCTATGTTCGTGATTCTAGTGCTGACGTTCCGTCTATGGAGTCTGTGCCCGTGGTTCATGAGTTTCAAGAGGTATTACCTGTTGACCTGCCGGGTATGCCACCCGACATGGATATAGATTTTTGTATTGAGGTAGCTCCGGGCACTCAGCCTATTTCTACTCTGCCGTACCGTATGGCCCCACCAGAGTTGAAGGAGCAATTGCAGGATTTGCTGGATAAAGGCTTCATTAGGCCTAGTGTTTCTCCTTGGGGTGCCCTAGTGTTGTTTGTTAATAAGAAAGATGGATCAATGAGAATGTGTATTGACTACCGGCAAATGAACAAGGTTACTATTAAGAATAAGTATCCGTTGCCGAGGATTGATGATCTATTTGACCAGCTTCAGGGTGCTACAGTGTTTTCCAAGATTGACTTGAGATCTGGTTACCATCAGCTGAGGATTAGGGCGTATGATGTCCCTAAGACAACCTTTCGCACTCGTTATGGGCATTATGAGTTCTTCGTGATGTCATTTAGGTTGACAAATGCCCCCGCTGCTTTTATGGAGTTGATGAACCGAGTGTTCAGGCCCTATTTGGACTCGTTCGTTATTGTTTTCATTGATGATATTTTGATATACTCTCGTAGCCGAGAGGAGCATGAGCAGCATCTTCGAGTCGTCCTCCAGACTTTGAGGGATAGTCAGTTGTATGCCAAATTTTCCAAGTGTGAGTTCTGGTTGAGTTCGGTTGCATTTCTAGGCCATGTAGTGTCATTAGAGGGTATTCAGGTGGATCCCAAGAAGATTTCAGCTGTCAGGGATTGGCCTAGGCCCACTTAAGCTACAGAGATTCGGAGCTTCTTGGGCTTAGCAGGTTATTATCGCCGATTTGTGGAGGTCTTTTCATCTATAGCAGCCCCGATGACCAGGCTGACCAAGAAGGGTGCCCAGTTCAGGTGGTCTGATGAGTGTGAGGCGAGCTTTTAGAAGCTCAAGACAGCCTTGACCACGACACCGATGTTCGTTTTGCCCACCGGTTCAGGGCCTTATACCGTGTATTGTGATGCTTCACGGGTTGGACTTGTCGCACCCCTTTTTTTATCACACGGGTTAGGTACAGAGAGATCGGGTTGATGACATTCTGGACAACTCCTTAAAGGAAGAGGTTTAAGGAAGAGTCGCCACCTAACGATTTTTATGGTGCGTTAGGGCACCTAAAGTTGATAACTCATGAACTATTTCGCGTTACCAGAGATTGGGTAAGGGCTTGAATTATCCCAAGGGGAAGGTATTAGGCACCCCTCAAGATCCACAGCTGTTTCCCAGCCAATTAGTTTTGTGAATTTGGACGGTGAGCAAGTAACAAGGTTCACATATGAGGGGATTTAAAACAAGTATGAAAATCTTTAAAGGTTTTTGAATAACATAAACATTTTAAAAGAGTTGTCCTAGGTTTAAAGTAATACGGATCACTTTAATGCAATACCCGGTATGTCACACCTCGAGGAGGCGGCTACACGTGGTATTAGCACACCGGTCATCATATCCGTATTCTACCCTTCCCTCCCCGTAAGGTTATTAAAATGCGTGTGTTGGTCACGAATGCTTATTGCGTGCCATTACCCGTCGCATCCTATAAGTCCTGGAGGGTGTTTAAGGCTACTAATCCTACAAGGCAAGAACTAGGCTGAACCCTTAGGTGCAAAGGATAAAATACTGTACGACATTACCAAACAAATAGGACAATATGTATTGGGATCACATAGGGCAGATAATAGGCTCACAGATCCCTCCACAGTCAAAACACGTAAGTGGCACGTCTCAAACACGATCAAAGTCTCAAAAGGAAAGTTTGAAAAAATAAGGAAGTAAAGGCAGTGGGGTTTCAAGCGTTTGATTTTTTCCTTTTTGGAAAACTTAGTAATAAACAGGAAGTTCAGTTAAAAATAGAGCAGTTTAGAGAAGAGTGATTGATTAAAAAAAATCCAGTAGTCTAAGGACAGTATCAAAAGTGTGCGACATTTTAGAAAACTTTTAGTAAAAGAGATGAATAACCTTTAGGGAATCAATAGTCAGAAGCAAAGCAATTTTAAATAAATAGAGTACTTTGCACAGGCGTGACTTACTTTAAAACCCAATAATTCAAGAACCAAGAGTTTAAAGGAGTTTTAGTAAAAAGAAGAGTGAATGCACAATTTCAAAAATCAATAATTAGGAACTGAGCAGGAGGTTTTAGAAAGAAATGGGATGAACTTCAGAAAACAAGAGTGAAAGCGACGATTTCAAAAGAGACAAATTAGCCTTAAGACCATCCAAGTATTGAATGTCTTATTTTGGTTTTAGTGCATATTAGGCCTAAGGTTTGCCTAGGCGTCGTATACATCGCCTACTTTAGAAGGTGAACATGCATAGTTAACTCTGATTTTAAGGGATATACGTTGGCAAAATGTTGCAGGTAGTTTAACCATATTTTATTAAATTAAGCATGCGGATTAGGCGTTTTATGATTGCAACTCAGAGAAATATAAGATCCTAAACAATAGGATATCTAATGCACATAGAGATTCCTAAAACATGGTTTCTAGGATGCAAATGCAGCGATGACCTTATGCAGTTGATTTCGCTTGTTATTAACTGATCAGAATTAGGGGATGCGTGTGATTACATGCTGAAAGTGAAAGTCCTAAAACAGGATTTCTAATATGTGATATGCATGTCCTATGCATGTTATCTAATGCACAAATAAGTAAGTAAGGTCCTATAAGCATATTTTCTACCCGTTACCTAAGCTAGGCATGCATAACCCCCATATTCACTATCCTGCCCCAATCATTCGTTTACAAATTATTACAGACCATAATAGATGAATTACAATAATGAAAAAAGGAAAATAAGAAGTTATTTTATAGGGAGCCTTCAATCAGGCCCAATCTTCCAGACTCACCCCTCTCAATTTCATAGCCTTACATCAACTTGGGTGCGACAAAGCTCCCAAAGGCCTTGGTGAGGGCCCTGGCCAATACCAACACCCAACAAATGCCCATGGTTAAACAAGTGCAGTGTAGAGTACCCTACCTCAGTGTCTCAAGGTTCAGAGGGAACTCGTGGTCCCTAAGCGATGCACACACTGAGGGGGGTGGAACCTAAAGGTCTAGGAATTGTGTGAAGTGCTAAAAGAGGTTAAGAGAGGGAATTTGAAATCACTTATAGACTAACAGAAGAAATAGTTTTGAAATAGGAAGTAACAACAACTAGTCATAACTCAGTAGAGTTCCAAGCAAACAAACACAAACAGGAAAAAGGGTTTAGGGACAAATAAAGATGACAGTAGATGATCAGTTTTAGTTACAGGTTCATCACATATTGGGGATACCCTTATGGAAGTAACAAACATTATACAACTGCTAAAGAGATCACAGAAGAGAGGCTAGACAGATGAAAAAGAAGACACACAAAGATGCTAGACATGCAAAGAGAAGAGAGACAGTAACCACATAGTCAAATGATCCCATATGCCCTAATGAACCACAGAGAATAGAGCGGGAGTTTGTGCTAAGCTAGAAGAAGAAGAGAGATCATATAGAGGGACTAGACATGATAGTGACAGGGCAAGCAATAGAACCACAAATAGAAGCATGCAAGGAACAATAAGAACCTCAAATAGAATTAAAATATGTTGTTTGGAACACTTGTTAATTTAAACTAGAAACATACCGGTTATGCAAGTAAAGAGCATCAGTAGAGTGTAGCAAATAGCACAGTAGACTTGGCTTAGCAGCCGGCTAGTAGCAAGCAGTAGTAGAGAGTAGCAATAGAGACAAGAGAGACAAAACACAAGAGAGTAGTGTATAGAGAGAGTTGAGCCAAATTCGACCTCCCAGTTTAATGAAAGAGTAAGAGTATTTATAGCTTTCAAAGCAGTAGTGAAATAAGGTAAGAATCAAGTCCAGTAGTAATTGAAGGACTTTGAAATCAATTAGTCAAGAAATAAGGCAAGTTTTTATTCGCAAAATATTGAGAATCAGTAGCATATAGGCAGGAATAATCAATACATGACAAATAAGGAAAAGATACCTATAATTTGGTACTAATAACTTAATAAAGAGTAAGGATCAAAAGACCCCTTTAATTAAAGAGTTACTTCACCCGGTCAAGACATGTAAATAAGGAAAGAATAACAAGTACATAGTAGGGGATTGGGAGCAGGTACATGAAGGTTTAATGAAGGTAACAACCAAACGGTACAATTAGTTGTAAAATAAGCAAGAGAAATAATCAGTAGTGTAAAGAATATCACAAGGAATCAATCAGAGGAAATCAATCACAGGAAATTAGGGATTCAATATTAACAATACTGATATTAAAGGACAGATTCCATGCACATATAGGCAGAGTATAAAGCAGGAAAAATCGAATTGGAGCCCTAGTATAACAACAATAATCAGAATCAATCGAAGCATACTCATGAGAACACAACAAGCAAATGGAGCAAGTAAACATATATATCGAAACCAAGTCAGAAGCTATGGTTACGACTATAGATTTGGGGTTTTAGCAAAAAATCAAACAACAAAGTAAAAACCTCGAATAAACAGGCAAACATAAGAAGAATAATAAGATAATACTGATAAATCTGGAATTTAAGCCATTTAATAGGGGTTCTAAGAACCCTAGTTCTTAAAAGCAAAAATCGTTCGAAGAGTACCAGTTTTTTTATATTTAAAAAAAGGTGAAAATCATCGAGATAAACATAGATCTATTGCAGATCTTGGAAGAAGTTGAAAGGTCAAGAATTAGGGTTTCAGAGATAGAACCCGTAGATGGTCGAAAGACCTGTTGTAATACTCAGAGATGGTGATAGCCGAAACACCACCGAGTTGAACCTCGCCGGAGAAGGCCGGAAACGTCCAGGAAGGAGCCTCCATGGCCGTTCTGGCATGGTTGAAGTCTTCAAAGGGTCTTAGAGACGAAGTAACTGGAGAGACATAGCTTCATGGTGGCCGGTGGTTAAAGGGGTGAGCCTGGAAGTGGCCGGAGATGAAGGCCATCAGAGAAGATGAAGGGCCCAGAAGGCTCTAGAGAGATGAGGGAGCAGAAGAGTCGAGAATAGAGAGAGTGGGTCTTGGAAAGTGAGAGATGGGGAGGGGGGTAGGTTAGATTAATTATGGTAACCAATTATCTGGGCCGTTGATCTTGTTTGATCAACGACTCAAATTGAGTGGGGATCGGGCCGGGTAAGTAAAGGTAGGGCTGGGTCGTTAGTTGGGTCAATGTGTTGGGTAATTGGGCTAGCCAAATGTGGCTAAACGTTAAATAGGAAGAGGCTAGTTGTGAAATACCCAATTTAATAGGATAATTAATGAATTACAATAGCTAATAATTGTATAAAATGAAATTAAGTTAAAAATAAGTATAATTACAGTAGTTAGACAATATTAAATTATAAAAGACATGAGTTCGGATTTTTAAAGGTATAAAATGACTAATTAGGCTATAACTGCAAAACAATTGTAATTGCCACTAAATAGTACTCAATTAGTCAATTTATGAAATAATTGAATTTTAATAAATAAAAAGTGACAAATAAATGACATATTAAATTGGAAAATGTTTTGAGATTATTTGGGGCACAATTTATGGGTTATTTAAATATAAAATATTAAATAAATAGGGAAATAATTTAGATAAAAATATGAAAAAATAAGGAAAAATACTCATTATTGCAAAGAGTGATTTTGAAAGCTTATATATAAGTTTGAAAAATAATTTGAGGAAAAATTGGGTATCAACATGACTTGGTGTAGTGTTGATGAAAGAGGGCAAGGTTATAGCTTATGCTTCACGTCAGTTGAAGGTTCATGAGAAGAACTATCCAGTCAATGATTTGGAGTTAGCAGCCATTGTTCATGCGTTGAAGATTTGGAGGCATTACCTGTATGGGGTGCCATGTGAGGTGTTCACGGATCATAAGAGTGTGCAGTACCTGTTCAAACAAAAAGAGTTGAGTATGAGGCAGAGGAGATGGTTAGAGCTGCTGAAGGATTATGATATTACCATTCTTTATCATCCGGGAAAGGCCAATGTGGTGGCCGATGATTTGAGCCGGAAGTCAGCTAGTATGGGTAGTCTTGCTTATCTATCAGTCGGAGAGCGACCACTTGCTTTGGATGTTCAGGCTTTGGCCAACTGGTTTATGAGATTGGACGTTTCTGAGACTGGCAGTGTTTTGGCCTATACTGTGGCCCGTTCTTCATTGTATGATCGTATTCGGGCCAGAAAGTATGATGATCGTCATTTATGTGTTCTTAAAGATACGTTCCGGCACGTAGGTGCCAAGCAGGTCACAGTTAATGACGATCGAGTTTTGAGGATGCATGGTCGTATTTGCGTACCTGATGTTTATGGTATTCGTGAGTTGATATTGCAGGAGGCCCACAGTTCCTAGTATTCCATTCATCCGGGCGTCGCAAAGATGTACCAGGACTTGCGACAGGATTATTGGTGGCGGAGGATGAAGAAGGATATTGTAGCCTATGTAGCTCGGTGCTTGAACTGTCAGCAGGTTAAGTACGAGCACCAGAGACCCGGTCGTTTGATGCAGCAGATTGAGCTTCCCGAGTGGACGTGGGAGCGTATCACCATGGAGTTTGTAGTTGTACTCCCACGGACTCAGAGGATGTTTGATGCGGTGTGGATCTTTGTGGATATGCTGACCAAGTCAACGCACTTCATTCCTGTATCAGTTTTGTATTCTTCAGAGAAGTTGGCAAGGATCTATATGAGGGAGATTGTTCGATTGCATGGTGTGCCCGTATCCATTATTTCAGACCGAGGTACTCAAATTACCTCCTATTTCTGGAGAGTATTTCAGCGTGAGTTGGGCACACGGGTTGATTTGAGCACAATGTTTCATCCTCAGACGGAAGGACAGTACGAGCGCACTATTCAGATCTTGGAGGATATGCTACGAGCGTGTGTCATTGACTTTGGTGGTTCATGGGACCAGTTCTTTCCTTTAGCTAAGTTTCCCTACAACAACAGCTATCAGGCGAGCATTCAGATGGCTCCGTATGAGGTGTTGTATGGTAGGCGGTGCCGGTCGCCAGTCGAATGGTTTGAACCGGGAGAGGCCAGATTGTTTGGTTCTAAGTTAGTCCATGATGCCTTGGACAAGGTGAAGATCATACAGGATAAACTTCGTACAGCTCAGTCCAGACCGAAGAGTTATGCGAATCGCAGAGTTTGAGATTTGGCATTTATGATAGGATACTGGGTATTTCTTCGGGTGTCGCCCATGAAGGGCGTGATGAGGTTCGGAAAGAAGGGCAAGTTGAGCCCTAGGTACATTGGTCCATTTGAGATTTTGGATAAGGTGGGAGAGGTGGCTTACCGACTTGCTTTGCCACCGAGTTTATCAGCGGTGCACCCGGTGTTTCATGTATCTATGCTTCAGAGGTATATTGTGGATCCATCTCATGTACTTGACTTCAGCGGTGTCCAGTTGGACAAGGATTTGTCTTATGAGGAGGAGCCGGTAGCCATATTAGCTCGACAGGTTCGTCAGTTGAGATCGAAGAGTTATCCTTCTGTTCGTGTTCAGTGGAGAGGTCAGCCTGTTATGGCAGCTACCTGGGAGTCCGAGTCCGATATGCAGAGCCGATATCCCCATCTTTTCCTTGATCCAGGTACCTTTCTATGTCCGTTCGAGGATGAACGTTTGTTTTAGAGGTGGAGATTGTGATGACCCAAAAGGTCATCCAGTGTATTTTGAACTTAATCTGTGTTCCGAGGCCTTGAAAGCCTCCATTTATCTCACCTTGATGTACGTGTGCAACCTGGGCGCGTAGCCGAGAAGCCATTATGTGAAAAATTGAATAAATGTTGAATTATGATAATTAGATGAATAAAGTTGACTTTGGTCAACATTTTTGGTGAACGGACCCAAACCCATGATTTGGCGGTCCTGGAGGGTCTGTAGGAAAATATGGGACTTGGGCGTATGCCCGGAATCGAATTCCGAGGTCCCAAGTCCGAGAAATGAATTTTTAAAGAAAATTGTTTTCTGAAAAATATAAAGGCTTTTGAAAATGAAATTTGATGAGAAACCTGTGTTACCGGGCCCGTATTATGGTTCCGGATCCCGGAACAGGTTCAGTATATTTATTATGTGCTACCTGTGAAATTTGGTAAGGAACGGACTTCGTTTGAGGTAATTCGGACTAAAAATAGAAAATTTGAAGTTTATGAAGTTTTGAGAAATTCTATAGAGTTTGGAGTTTAATTCATTGTTTTGATGTTATTTTGGTGGTTTGATTACTCGAATAAGTCTGTAGGATGTTTTTGAGGTTGTGTATATATTGGGTTTTGAGCCCTGGGGGCTCGGGTGAGTTTCGGGTAGGTGTCGGGGTGCAAAACTAGTGACAAATTTGATGTGTGATGGAATTGCTGTTGTCTGGTGTGTTACTCTATGCGATCGCATAGGTATAGGCGCGATCAGATATCTTTGAGGAGGGGGAGGGGTCAGGTACCCTGTGCGATCGCGTATGGGGGCCTGCGACCACACAGTAGGATAGGTGGACCGGGGGGCTGGGTAGGATTGCCCTATGCGATCGCACAAGGGCCTCTGCGATCGCACAAGGGCCTCTGCGTTCGCAGAGCCTTAGGAGCCATACCACTATGCGATCGCACCTCCTCTTCCGCGATCGCATAGCATTAAAAACGCCCAGCCCAATTAATTAAAAAGCCCCAAAACAGAATGTAATACGGGATTTCACATTTTTCCACTACCTTCTTCTTCTCCACACCTACTTTGGCCATTTTTTAAAAAGCTTCATCACCATAGCTTCATAGGTAAACAATTATTACTTCATTTTCTTCCTTTTCCATTAGCTACTATTAGATTCTAGGCCTAAAAACATGGAATTAAAAGGTAGAAATTGGGGTTTTGGGTAGAGTTAGGGCTTTTTGAATTTTTGGGAATTCAACCTCGTTATGGGGTCGGATTTAAAAACAAATTGTATATTCGGGCTCGTGGGGGAATGGGTGATTGGGTTTTGGTCCGAACTTCTGTTTGGACCAAGCGAGCCCGGGGTCGAATTTTGGAACTTTTGGAAGAATGATGGGAAATCTATAATTAGTCTTTGGAATTGAATTGTTGAGTAAATATTGATGTTATTGAGTCAATTATGTCTTGATACGGTCGTTTTGGAGTCGAATTCGAGAGTAAAAGCGGTGTTAGAGGCTTGATTGGCATTCTTAGAGCCGAGGTAAGTGTTTGGCCTAACTTTAGGTTGAGGGAATATGTGTTGAGTCGTATGTGCTACTTGTTTCTATCATGTTCAACGTATATGTGAGGTGATGAGTACCTATACGTTGTTTGTCAAGCATGCCCGTGAGTCGGTTTTGGTGTATTACCTGTTATTGCTTCAATATTTGTTGTGTTATGAAGTAGATTCATTTTGGAAGCTGTTTATTTGCTGAGAATACTTGATTAAGGATTTGTGATAAGTGGTTTCAGTTGATAATTGATTTTACTAAGTTATATACTCGTATAGGATTGGTTATAGCTGAGTCCCTTGCCGGGCGGTATTATTTTTTCGTTGTTATCCCCTCGCTGGGTGGTTATGAATTGTACTTCCTACTGTTGATTTTCTTTCCAAGTTGTTGTTTGATATTGATTGGGTGGGGAAGAGTGTAAAGCAAGAAGAGTGATGTCGTGTATTCATTTCTTTCATTGCATTGTGAAGAAGAGAGTAAAAGCACGAAGGGTGATGTCGTGCCATGATTTTTCATTTAAAAGCACGAAGGAACATGTCGTGCCCTTTTATTTACTTATTGCATTGTGAGGAAGAGAGTAAGAGAACGAAGGGTGATGCCGTGCCATGATTTTACATTTAAAAGCACGAAGGAACATGCCGTGCCCTTTTATTTACTTATTGCATTGTGAGGAAGAGAGTAAGAGAACGAAGGGTGATGCCGTGCCATGATTTTACATTTAAAAGCACGAAGGAACATGCCGTGCCCTTTTATTTACTTATTGCATTGTGAGGACGAGAGTAAAAGCACAAAGGGTGATGCCGTGTACTTGTTTTGGTAAGGATGAGAGTAAAGCACGAATGGTGATGTCGTGTACATATTTGTTTATGTTGCTACTTCATGTTGACCTTTACTCTTCTATATTGTTGCCATGCTCAATTATTCATTATTGTTCTCCTTCTTTCCCCCATTATTTGTCCCCTTCCTTGCCGTACTTAAATGTTTATTTCCTGCTATTTCCCTGTTATATATTGTAGAAATGTTCAGGTGATTTGTTGTTGTCATGTCTAGCCTCGTCACTAATTCGCCGAGGTTAGGCTCGACACTTACTTAGTACATGGGGTCGGTTGTACTGATGCTACACCTGCACTTCTTTATGTTGTGCAGATTATGCAGCCGGACCCAGTGGGCACTGACCGAGGGAGTATCCTTCAGTCCACACAGGTGACATCGAGATAGTCCCGCAGACATTCATGGGCCTTGGAGTCACCATCTATCTTCTCATTTTCTGTCTTATTTTGTAGTTCCAAGACAGTTGTACTTACTTATTTCAGACCATTGTATTTAGTAAACTCACAGACTGTTCGTGAGGTTGTGAAACCGGTTACAGGGGTTGTTCTTACGGAAATTATTATGGGATGTCTGTTCTAGTTCTTGAATTTCATATACTTATGCATTGTTATTGTAAATGTTCTAGTTAGCTTTGGTTATTTAATAATTAATAAGTTAATTTTATCAAAACGTTGGCTTGTCTAGCGGGTTCAACGTTAGATTCCATAATGGCTTGAAGGTGGGATTTCGGGTCGTGACAAGTTGGTATCAGAGCTCTAGGTTGCTTAGGTCTCACAACTCACGGAAAATCTTGGTAGAGTCTTAGGAATCGGTACGGAGACGTCTGTACTTATCCCCTAGAGGCTTCAAAGTTAGAAATAACTTCAATTTTTCTCCTTCTCTGTCGTGCGATTTGAATTCTAAATGCTAATTGAGTTTCTATTCTATTCTCTCGCAGATGGAGAGAACGCGTGCTTCCTCATCTACCGATCAACAACCCGATCCTCTTGTTGCAGTTCCTACGAGGGGCAGAGGACGAGGCCGAGGCCGAGGCCGAGGCAGGGACATGGCTCAGCCTAGAGCAGCAACCCCAGTAGAGGACCCACAGGTAGACTTTGCCGGTGAGGTTCTTACTCAGACGGTTCTAGTCGGACCAGCTCAGGTCCAAGAAGGGTTCATTGCCACCCTGATTCTTCAGGACGCTCTTGTTCGCTTAGTATGACTTATGGAGAGCGTGGCTCAGGCCGTTCTTCTTCCTACTGCACCAGCCGTCTCTCAGGCTGGGGGAGAGCCCCAGACTCCTACTACTCGCACACCAGAGCAGCTAGCTCCTCAGTTCCAGATTCTGGCACCTCAGACAGTCGGAGTAGCTCAGCCGGGTATTGTAGCACCGACAGTTGAGGGACCAGCTATGTCAGGAGATGCCCTATGGAGATTAGATCGGTTCACCAAGATATTTCCTACTACTTTTACTGGTGCACCGTTAGAGGATCCCCAGGATTACTTGGACAGTTGTTATGAGGTTCTTCGGAACATGGGCATTGTGGAGACCAACGGGGTTGATTTTGCTACTTTTCGTCTTTCTAGTATCGCCAAGACTTGGTGGAGAGACTATTGCTTGACCAGACCAGGTGGGTCTGCACCTTTGACTTGGACTCAGTTCTCCGAGTTGTTCTTGGGGATGTTTCTTCCAGTTACTCAGAGAGAGGACTATCGGAGGCAGTTTGAGCGCCTCCAACAGGGATCTATGACTGTTACACAGTACGAGACTAGGTTCATTACTTTGGCCCAACACGCTATCATGATACTCCCCGCTGGTTGAGAAAGAGTGAGGAGGTTTATTGAGAGTTTGGCTCAGCCCATTAGACTTCAGATGGCTAGATAGTCAGGTACCGATATTTCATTTCAGGATGTGGCCAATGTGGCTAGGAAGATCGAGATGGTTTTTTCACACGGAAGTGGTCAGGGGTCTAACAAGAGACCTCGTCATATCGGTCGATTCAGTGGCGCCTCATCTGGAGGCAGAGATTCTTTCGGCAGAGGTCATCCTCCTAGACAATACCAGTCATCCCTTCAGGTATTCCGCAGTGCACCACCAGCTCCTATTGGTGCGTCACCAGCCCTTATTAGTGCACCGCCACTTCAGAGCTTTCGGGGTGGTTATTCTGGTCGACAGGGATAGTTCCAAGGCCAGCAGCCTCAGTAGCAGAGGTTTTGTTACTCTTGTGGTATTTCGGGGCACATTGCTAGGTATTGCCCCCGAGCTTCTAGTAGTTCTCAGTATCAGGGTTCCCGTGCTATGATTCCCGCATCAGATGCACCCCCACCCCCTCAGCCAGCTAGGGGTGGAGGTCGAGGTACCAGAGGTAGAGGTCAGCCTGCAGTAGGCCGACCCAGATATGTTAAGGTTGGAGGGAATCCGCCCCGGTGCTATGCTATTCCTGCCAGGCCTGAGGCTGAGGCCTCTGATGCAGTTATTACAGGTACGGTCTCATTTTGCAGCCGAGATGCTTCAGTTTTATTTGATCCTAGTTCTACATTCTCCTATGTGTCTTCATATTTTCCCCTTATCTGAGTATGCCCCATGATTCCCTGAGTAGTTCTTTATATGTGTCCACACCGGTGGGTGATTCTATTGTGGTAGATCGAGTCTACAGTTCATGCTTAGCGGTTATTGGTGGTTTCGAGACTCAGGTAGATCTTTTACTTCTTAATATGGTTGACTTTGATGTTATATTGGGGATGGACTAGCTATCTCCCTACCATGCTATTCTGGACTGTCATGCCAAGACTGTGACTTTGGCCTTACCGGGAGTACCTCGTTTGGAGTGGAGAGGGACTCCTAGTCATTCTTCGAGTAAAGTTATTTCATATATGAAGGCTCGGCGTATGGTCGAGAAGGGTTGTTTGGCCTATTTGGCCTATGTTCGTGATTCTAGTGTCAAGGTTCCTTCTTTGGAGTCTGTGCCCGTGGTTCGTGAGTTTCCAGAGGTATTCCTTGCTGACCTGCCGGGTATGCCACCCGACAGGGATATTGACTTTTGTATTGAGGTAGCTCCGGGCACTCAGCCTATTTCTACTCTGCCTTACCGTATGGCCCCGCCAGAGTTGAAGGAGTTGAAGGAGCAGTTGCAGGATTTGTTGGATAAAGGCTTCATTAGGCTTAGTGTTTCTCCTTGGGGTGCCCCAGTGTTGTTTGTTAAGAAGAAAGAGGGCTCAATGAGAATGTGTATTGCCTACCAGCAGTTGAACAAGGTTACTATTAAGAATAAGTATCCGTTGCCGAGGATTGATGATCTATTTGACCATCTTCAGGGTGCTACAATGTTTTCCAAGATAGACTTGAGATCTAGTTACCATTAGCTAAGGATTAGGGCGTCTGATGTCCCTAAGACAACCTTTCTCACTCGTTATGGGCATTATGAGTTCTTGGTGATATCATTTGGGTTGGAAAATTCCCCTGCTGCTTTTATGGAGTTGATGAACCGAGTGTTCAAGCCCTATTTGGACTCGTTCAATATTGTTTTCATTGATAATATTTTGATATACTCCCATAGCCGAGAGGAGCATGAGCAACATCTTCGAGTCGTCCTCCAGACTCTGAGGGATAGTCAGTTGTATGCCAAATTTTCCAAGTGTGAGTTCTAGTTGAGTTCAGTTGCATTTCTAGGCCATGTGGTTTCATCAGAGGGTATTCAGGTGGATCCCAAGAAGATTGCAGCAGTCAGGGATTGTCCTAGGCCCACTTGAGCTACAGATATTCAGAGCTTCTTGGTCTTAGCAGGTTATTATCGCCAATTTGTGGAGGGCTTTTCATCTATAGCAGCCCCGATGACCAGGCTGACCCAGAAGGGTGCCCAGTTCAGGTGGTCTAATGAGTGTGAGGTGAGCTTTCAGAAGCTCAAGACAGCCTTGACCACGACACTGGTGTTAGTTTTGCCCACAGGTTCAGGGCCTTATACTGTGTATTGTGATGCTTCACGGGTTGGACTTGGTATAGTGTTGATGCATGAGGGAAATATTATAGCTTATGCTTCACGTCAGTTGAAGGTTCATGAGAAGAACTATCCAGTACATGATTTGGAGTTAGCAACCATTGTTCATGCTTTGAAGATTTGGAGGCATTATCTGTATGGGGTGCCATGTGAGATTTTCACGGATCATAAGAGTCTCCAGTACTTGTTCAAACAAAAATAGTTGAATATGAGGCATAGGACATGGTTAGAGCTGCTGAAGGATTATGATATTACCATTCTTTATCATCCGGGAAAGGCCAATGTGGTGGCCGATGCTTTGAGCCGGAAGTCAGCTAGTATGGGTAGTCTTGCTTATCTATCAGTCGGAGAGCGACCACTTGCTTTGGATAATCAGTCTTTGGCCAACCGGTTTATAAGATCGGAGGTTTCTGAGACTAGCAGTGTTTTGGACCATACTGTGGCCCGTTCTTCAATATGATCGTATTCGGTCCCGACAGTATGATGATCGTCATTTATGTGTTCTTAGAGATACGGTCCGACACTGAGGTGCCAAGCCGGTCACATTTGATGATGAGGGAGTTTTGAGGATGCATGGTCGTATTTGCGTACCTGATGTTGATGGTATTCGTTAGTTGATATTGCAGGAGGCCCACAGTTCCTGGTATTCTATTCATTCGGGCGCCGCAAAGATGTACCAGGACTTGCGGCATCATTATTCGTTGCGGAGGATCAAGAAGGATATTGTAGCCTATGTAGCTCGGTGCTTGAACTGTCAGCAGGTTAAGTACGAGCACCAGAGACCCGGTGGTTTGATGCAGCAGATTGAGCTTCCCGAGTGGAAGTGGGAGCGTATCACCATGGATTTTGTAGTTGGACTCCCACGGACTCAGAGGATGTTTGATGCGGTGTGGGTTATTGTGGATAGGCTGACCAAGTCAGCGCACTTCATTCCTGTATCAATTTCGTATTCTTCAGAGAAGTTGGCAATGATCTATATGAGGGAGATTGTTCGATTGCATGGTGTGCCCGTATCAGTTATTTCAGACAGAGGTACTCAGTTTACCTCCCATTTCTGGAGAGTATTTCAGCGTGAGTTGGGCACACGTGTTGATTTGAGCACATCGTTTCATCCTCAGACGGACGGATAGTCCGAGTGCACTATTCAGATCTTGGAGGATATGCTACAAGCATGTGTCATTGACTTTGGTGGTTCATGGGACCAGTTCTTGCCTTTAGTTGAGTTTGCCTACAATAACAGCTATAAGTCGAGCATTCAGATGGCTCCGTATGAAGGGTTGTATGGTAGGCGGTGCCGGTTGCCAGTCGGATGGTTTGAGCCGGGAGAGGCCAGATTGTTGGGTTCTGAGTTAGTCCAGGATGCCTTGGACTAGGTGAAGATCATTCAGGATAGAATTCGTACAGCTCAGTCCAGACAGAAGAGTTATGTGGATCGTAGAGTTCGAGATTTGGCATTTATGATAGGAGATCGGGTATTTCTTCGGGTGTCGCCCATGAAGGGGGTGATGAGGTTCGGAAAGAAGGGCAAGTTGAGCCCTAGGTACATTGGTCCATTAGAAATTTGTGATAAGGTGGGAGAGGTGGCCTACAAACTTGCTCTGCCACCGAGTTTATCAACGGTGCACCCGGTGTTTCATGTATCTATGCTTCGGAGGTATATTGCGGATCCATCTCATTTACTTGACTTTAGCGGTGTCCAGTTGGACAAGGATTTGTCTTATGAGGAGGAGTCGGTAGACATATTAGCTCGACAGGTTCGTCAGTTGAGATCGAAGAGTTATCCTTCGGTTCGTGTTCAGTGGAGAGGTCAGCCTGTTGAGGCAGCTACCAGGAAGTCCGAGCTCGATATGCGGAGCCGATATCCCCATCTTTTCCCCGATCCAGGTACCTTTCTATGTCCGTTCGAGGACGAATATTTGTTTTAGAGGTGGAGATTGTGATGACCCAAAAGGTCATCCCGTGTAATTTTAACTTAATCTGTGTTTCGAGGCCCTAAAAGCCTCCATTTATCTCACCTCAATGTACGTGCGCATCTCGAGCGTGTAGCCGGGAATCCTTTATGTGGAAAATTGAATAAATGTTGAATTATGATAATTAGTTGAATAAAGTTGACTTTGGTCAATATTTTTGGTAAACGGACCCGGACCCTTGATTTGACGATCCTAGAGGGTCAAATCAAATTAGTATATTTATTATGTGTTACCTGTGAAATTTGGTAAGGAACGGACTTCGTTTGAGGTAATTCGGAGTCAAAATAGAAAATTTGAAGTTTATGAAGTTTTGAGAAATTCTATAGATTTTGGAGTTTAATTCATTATTTTGATGTTATTTTTGTGGTATGATTACTCAAATAAGTATGTAGGATGTTTTTGAGGTTGTGTATATATTGGGTTTTGAGCCCCGAGTGCTCGGGTGAGTTTCGGGTAGGTGTCGGGGTGCAAAACTAGTGAAACATCTGATGTGTGATGGAATTGCTGGTGTCTGGTGTGTTACTCTATGCGATCGCATAGGTATAGGCGCGATCGCATAGCTTTGAGGAGGGGGAGGGGTCAGGTACCCTGTGCGATCGCGTTTGGGGGCCTGCGACCGCACAGTAGGATAGGTGGACCAGGGGGCTGAGTAGGATTGCCTTGTGTGATCGCACAAGGGCCTCTTCGATCGCAGAGCCTTAGGAGCCAGACCACTATGCGATCGCACCTCCTCTTCCGTGATCGCATAGCATTAAAAACGCCTAGCCCAGTTAATTAAAAAGCCCCAAAACAGAATGTAATACGGGATTTCACATTTTTCCACTATCTTCTTCTTCTCCACACCTCCTTTGGCCATTTTTGAAGAGCTTCATCACCATAGCTTCATAGGTATGCAATTCTAACTTCATTTTCTTCCATTTCCAGCAGCTACTATTAGATTCTAGGCCTAAAAACATGGAATTAAAGGGTAGAAATTGGGGTTTTGGGTAGAGTTAGGGCTTTTTGAATTTTCGGGAATTCATCCTCGTTTTGGTGTCGGATTTCAAAATAAATATTATATTCGGGCTCGTGGGGGAATGGGTTATCGGGTTTTGGTCCGAACCTCGTGTTTGGACCAAGCGGGCCCGGGGTCGAATTTTGGAACTTTTGGAAGAATGATGGAAAATCTATAATTAGGCTTTGGAATTGAATTATTGAGTAAATATTGATGTTATTGAGTCAATTGTCTAGATACGGTCGTTTCGGAGTCGGATTCGAGAGGAAAAGCGGTGTTAGAGGCTTGGTTGGCATTCTTGGAGCCGAGGTAAGTGTTTTGTCTAACTTTAGCTTGAGGTAATAGGTGTTGAGTCGTATGTGCTACTTATTTCTATCATGTTCAATGTATAGGTGAGGTGACGAGTATTTATACGTTGTTTGTCAAGCATGCATGCGAGTCGATTTTTGGTGTATTACCTGTTATTGCTTCGATATTCGTTGTGTTATGAAGTAGATTCATTTTGGAACTTGTTTATTTGCTGAGAATACTTGATTAAAGATTTGTGATAAGTGGTTTTAGTTAAGAATTGATTTTACTAAGTTATATACTTGTATGGGATTGGTTATAGCCGAGTCCCTTGCCAAGCGGTATTATTTTTTCGTCGTTATCCCCTCGTTGGGTGGTTATGAATTGTACTTCCTACTGTTGATTTTCTTGCCAGGTTGTTGTTTGATGTTGATTGGGTCAGCAAGAGTGTAAATCACGAAGGGTGATGCCGTGTATTCATTTCATTCATTGCATTGTGAGGAATAAAGTAAAAGCACGAAGGGTGATGTCGTGCCATGATTTTTCATTTAAAAGCACGAAGGAACATGCCGTGCCCTTTTATTTACTTATTTCATTGTGAGGAAGAGATTAAAAGCACGAAGGGTGATGTCGTGCCATGATTTTACATTTAAAAGCACGAAGGACGTGTTGTGCCCTTTTATTTACTTATTGCATTGTGAGGACGAGAGTAAAAGCACGAAGGGTGATACCGTGTACTTGTTTTGGTAAGGATGAGAGTAAAGCACGAAGGGTGATGACGTGTACATATTTGTTTATGTTGCTACTTCCTGTTGACCTTTACTCTTCTATATTTTTGCCTTGCTCAGTTATTCATTATTGTTCTCCTTGTTTCCCCCATTATTTGTCCCCTTCCTTGCCGTACCTAGATGTTTATTTCCTGCTATTTTCCTGTTATATATTGTAGAACTGTTCAGGTGATTTGTTGTTGTCGTGTCTAGCCTCATCACTACTTCGCCGAGGTTAGGCTCGGCACTTACTCAGTACATGGGGTCGGTTGTACTGATGCTACACCTGCACTTCTTTATGTTGTGCAGATTATGCAGCCAGACCCAGTGGGCACTGACCAAGGGAGTATCCTTAATTCCACACAGGCGACATCGAGGTACCCGCAGACGTTCGTGGGCCTTGGCGTCACCATCTATCTTCTCATTTTATGTCTTATTTTGTAGTTCCAAGACAGATGTACTTACTTATTTTAGACCATTGTATTTAGTAAACTCATAGACTGTTCGTGAGGTTGTGAAACCGGTTTCTGGGGTTGTTCTTACGGAAATTGTTATGGGATGTCTGTTCTAGTTCTTGAATTTCATATACTTCCGCATTGTTATTGTAAATGTTCTAGTTAGCTTTGGTTATTTAATAATTAATAAGTTAATTTAATCAAAATGTTGGCTTGTCTAGCGGGTTCAACGTTAGACTCCATCACGGCCTGAATGTGGGATTTCGGGTCGTGACAAGTTGGTGGTGTTGGGCTTGGGGTAATTGGGTTATGTTTTGGTAGTTAGGTCCGAAATTAGTTATGAAATTAGGGCCAGATTTTAAATACCCAACTTTAACAAATAAATAATTTATAAAAATAATAGATAAATAACAAAAATATTATTTGTGTATGAAAATGATTAAAAACAATTATTTAGCATAATAAAAATGTAAAAAGTTATTTTCTGTATAAATAATATAATTATATGTACATATGAACTATTATTTTAAAATGTGTAATTTAGCCCTGAAAAATGCAAATGTAATTAGAATAAATGCCCTACAAATATTTAAAAACCTCATATTGGTGTAAATGACAAGTTTAGACCATTAAATCATCATAAAATAATTTGTAAGGTAATTATTAGATATTTATATAATAAAATATAGAAATAAATTGATTTAAAGTCTTTAAAAATCATGGAAAATTATGAAAAATACTTGTATATGCTTGTAAATTAAATGATGATGCATATGCACTATATTGAAAGTATATATATATATATATATATGGAAAATATGAGAGAATAATTGGGTATCAACAGGGACGACGTCATGATCGAAGTACAGGGAAATCGAGGCTCAAATCGTTTCTTATCATTTCATTCTAAGAAACGCGGGGACTATTTGTATACATTTAAAATCGAGCACGTTCGATTTTATGGTCTCGAGGGCCTGCCTCGAGATTAAGCTCATATCGAAGCGAGCTGGAAGAACACATAGACCAAAGGATCGAGATTGAGAAAAATTGACAGCGAACAACAGAATGGCGAGATATCCGTGATCGACCATAGATCTCGGCAGGAATCTCGGGATTGACAGAACAACTAACGGATATTAACACCAATCATGGATTTTATTTCCGAAATTAGAGTCATACCTTATTTAGGATTCCTCTACTATATAAAGAGGAACCCTGTTCATTTGCAGAGACACGCTAACTGAGAAATAACAATACGCTGCTCTTATACTTGCTTATAACTTACGACTGTTCTTATTGTTCTTAACATCTGATCTCGAGCCTGTTCTGATCGAGGTCGACAAATTGCAAGGACACCAGTTTGATTTATCTTAATCGTTTAAATTCATTTATTTATCTCGTAATTTATCAATTGGTATTGAATCAGATCATGTATCCTTATAATCACGTTACAAGTTTAACTGTTACTCATATTTCAAAGTAAACACCATTTTATCATTATTTAAAGAGGAGCTTGATCCTATGATCCTGTTTCCCTTGGTAGAAGCATATATAGTAGGGATAACAGCCATTGTAAGGACATGAAACACTCAGTACACAAAATCTATATTATTTTGCTCTCATACTTTACTATTTAGCTCTCAATTTTATAGCTTCATGCTGAGTTCAGAACTAGGATTGTTATCTTCTTTAATTTTAATCGCTAAATCTTAACTTCAGTATTATTTCTTTAAAACGTTTTTAGGCAAATCGATTCGCTTGTCTATAAACCACGTTACAAATTAAATTGTAGTGTTTGACGAGTAAACAGATTGACGCCCACTGTGGGGCATAGACACTTGTGTAATTGCTTTGATCCATACGATGATTACTAACAAGTTTTAGTTCTTTCTTTAGGAAATATGTAACGACCCGATCGACCACTTTGAGAAATTGAACTCCGCTCGGTAGTTTGCGGGCATGAGTAGCTCTGTATGATGTATTATGACTTATGTGAATTATCGGCTCTGGTTTTCAAGTTATTCGGATCAGTTTGGAAGAATGAACTTCCAGATTCAAGCATTGAGTTAGTAGGGTTGACCGAATTTGACTTTTAAGGTTTGATCTCAGACTGGAGTTTTGATGGTTCCGTTAGCTCCGTCGGTGACCAGGAGTAGACTTTTTGATATCGGATTGGGATTGTGGTTTCGGGAATTAGAATAGCTTCGTTATGTCATTTGGGACTTGTGTGCAAACTTTAGGTTCATTGCGGGTTGATTTTCTATGTTTCGGAACGGGTTATGGAAGTTGAAAAGTTCAAAGTTCATCAAGCTTGAATTGAGGTGCGATTCATTGATTCGATGTTGTTATGTGTGATTTGAGGCCTCAAGGAGGTCCGTGTTGTGTTTCCGGACTTGTTGGTATGTTCGGACGAGGTCCCTAGGGGCTCGGGCGTGTTTCAGCATGATTTCGAGCTATTTTTTCTTCATTTTTCATTGCCGGTTCTGCAAAATTCTGGGCTTCTGGTATTCTTAATTGCGATCACAGAGTAGGTATCACAATTGTGTAATGTTGGTTTCTGTCTAGAAAGAAGTTGTTCTTCACGTTCGCGAGTCTTCAGATGCGTTCGCATAGCTTGCTGCAGATTGTGCACCGCGTTCCCGCTAGCATCCACGCATTCACATAGTGAATTTTGGGCTAATCTGGGCAGAGGTTATTCCTCTTCGCGCTCGCGATGTTGTCCCACGATCGTGTAGCTTTGGAAGCCTTGTGTACCGCGTTCGCGAGGCAATTGCTGCGGTCGCGTAGGGTATTTTGGTGAGGTTGTTGTGTTTGTTCTTCGCATTAGCAGAGACTTTTCCGCGTTGCATCGAGTCTTTTGGTGGCAGTGTATTTTGTTCATCGCGAATGCGATCGACTTCCCGCGCTCGCATAAGAGGAGTACCGGGGCAGATTATAAAGTACTCTATTTCGAGGGTTTCGACCATTTTTACATTTTAGGAACTATGGAGCTCGGATTGAGGCGATTCTTGAAGCAATTTTCACCATAATAATTCGAGTAAGTGTTCTCTACTCGGTTTTAGTTATATTTCGTGAATCTATCTTCGTTTTTGATAATTGGATTATGAATTTTAAAGAGGATATTGCGGGTTTTAGCTTATAATTTCATAAAGCGAATTTTTGAGTTGTGAACATCGATTTGGAATCGTATTTGAGTAAAAAGTATGGTTGGACTCGTAATTGAATGCGTTGTCGGATTTTGTGAGTGTTGTCGAGTTGTTTCCTTTAACATTATTTGATGTATTTGAGTTGCTTTGGCTAGTTTTGAGCCGTTCTTAGGATGATTTGAGCGGGATGGCGCTTCTAGTGTATTGATTTGGCTTGTTGTAGGTAAGTGTTTTACCTAGCTTTGTTGAAGGAATTTTTTCTACAATTTGACATTATTTGCTACATGCATGTGTGATACATATATGAGGTGATGAACATATATGCATGTGCCAGGGTTAATCATGCTCGGGGGTAGATTATGCTATGAATTGTGCCTTGTAGAATTACGCGACCTTCTTGATTCATGTCTTACTTAACTCATAAATACTAAGAATATAAAATTAAATGTTAGAAATCAAGATTTAGCTTATTATAACTTGATCAAAATTTGACGGTATTCTGAGAAAATATTGATGTGTCTAATTCAGTCATCATTATGCGTAATCATTAATACATTGCTACGACTGATGTTCTTGAGATATTAGATTCTACACTCGTGTTGTAGATCATTCTTGAGGTTTGTTGAAATACTTGAATAATAAGGTTCTTGAGGGTTTATTGAACTATTGTTGGCTTGAAAGTTATGAATGGGGTTCGTTTGGAATATTCATTTAAATACTCTCCTTGACGTTATTTATGCTTCCTACCTTGTTTGACATTGATATACATATGCTTGGTAAGGAAGGTGTAAAGCACGAATGGTGATGCCGTGTTATATATATATATATATATATATATATATATATATATATATGTGTGTGTGTGTGTGTGTGTGTGTGTGTGTGTATTATCATGCGAGGGATAGTACAAAGCACGAAGGGTGATGCCGCACCATACCATTGGAGAGTAAAAGCACGAACGGTGATGCAGTGCCATTGCATTTATATTATTGTAGATACGTTCATGTATTTACCTTGAGTTGTTTTTGTCGTACTTATAGTTCTTATGTGACTTGTCGTTACTGTTCTGTCTTTGTTCTCTATCTCAATTGTTGTTGTGTTTCCCATGCCTTCTACTTGCTTAACTTGCAAATATCATGCTTACTTTCTGTTGTTATAATTATATCCATGTCATATATGTTTTGTTGCACTTTAGTACATGCATTCTACCATGTTAGTCATTCATGTCTCTACTTGTTAACTTATAAAGACCATGTGTCCCCTTCTTATTTGTTATATATATCTATATATCCTCTACCATGCTAGTTAGTTGAAGTTTATATTCTTCTTTCCTAATTGTTGTCATTACTCCTATGCCTTCCGCCTAGTATTATTATTGTTGCCCATATGTATATCCTCGTTTATTATTGCTACTTCCGTACTTCCTAATTTTTCATTACTGTTATCAGCATTTCTTCCATCCGGTTTGTATTGTTATACGCATATTTGGTGAGGATGAGATAAATGCACGAAGGGTGTTGCCGTGAAATTGACTTGATATCTGAGTACATTCCTCACATTATGAAATTTATGGAGTGACTATCGTGGTTATTGGTTTTCGTTCCAAGGAAAAAAATTGGTGGAGATATTAGAAAATGTTAAATTGAGATCTCTTCTAGTACTCAGTTATTGCTTTGCATATTTGTCTCGTGTACTCTTTTTTGTTATATCGTAGTATCGTTCTATTGCTAGTTTACGGTGCATGTTTTATCAGTGAGTATCTTTTAACTAAAAAGCCTCATCACTATTTCGACGAGGTTAGACAAGATACTTACTGGGTATATGAGGTCGGTTGTACTCATACTATACTTCTGCACCTTGTGTGCAGTTTTTGGAGTGGAGTTGCTGGTGATGTCGGGAGCTGACTCTGAGCATTCCGGAATATAGCTTCCACTTGTCCTTGGTAGATTTAGATTTTGCTAATATATTTATGTAACTTTCAAAAAGATCGTGTATTTATTTGTGCCATCTTTGTAAATTTCAAATTCTTAGAAACTCATGATTCGTACTACCAGTCTTTGGGTTAATATGTAAATGTTCAGATAATTCTTCACCGTTTCCTATAAATTTCATTTAGATTGTGTTGACAGTTATTTGGATTACCTAGCGAGTCGAGTTAGGTGCTACCACGACTAGTGATTTTTGGGTCGTGACAAGAAATCAGATATGGAAGCTAACGATGTCAACAACTCATACAACATTGAACCATGCAATTAATGGGAAGAATTATCCTAGCGTGATGACTCAATCAACGACACCCATAATGAAGGAGGCGAAACAACGTAGGTTCGTGAAAGACAGTATCCTCGTCATGTGCGGGAACCAACTCCTGATGATGCGGAGGAGGAACATGTCGAACTCCTAAGAGAGCAACAGAGGACAATCATGGATCACCTCTCGAGACAGGATTGGGTAATGACGGAATTGAAACAAGAACTGACATGTGTTGCACCTTATTTTGCACGAATCAAAACAAGATTCAACTAGTTGTTTCCCTATTGATAGTGAAAGAGAGTCGCCACCTAATATTTAAAGGTATACTAGGGTACCTATTCAGTTATTAAATCATTATCTTGGTCTGCTAACTGGTCAGATTTGGGTAAGGGTTTTTGTTCTTCTAAGGTGAAGGTGTTAGGCACTCCCTAGAATCTACCTAAGGTAGCTCCATAGGACTTAGTAGAGGTGGCAAAATGGTTAAAAGAAAATAGTTATCCACCCATATTATCCATTAAAAAATGGGATGGATGAAGAACTTTTTAAAAGCGGATCAAATATGGATAAGAACCATAATATCCATTTAGAAAATCGATAACCAATGGATAACTAATGGGTTTAACTTTACATTTGCAAAGCCTCAAATTGGGTGTTCCTCAAGTTTGGAAGACTACGAATTCTTCTAAAAGTGCTCATATTTAAGAATCCATGGATAATATACATATCCATATTATCTGTTGGATAATATATTTTTATCAGTATTAAATATGGGCGAGATCGGATAATTTATTCATTTTTCAAATTATCCATTTTCGATCCGCTTATAGTCGAACCGACCCGCCATTTGCCACCCCTAGGACTTGGACTAGATCTAAGAAATTAAGTGTCTATATTCTACTTAGTTAGTGCTTAAATGAGTATGGCTTGCTCTATGTCACGTTTTAAACTTATCGTTTTGAAAGAAGGGTAGTCATGCATTTGAAAAGAGTATAGGTTTCATAAAGTCTAAAATGTTTATATCTATATGAGTGAAAGAACTTCAGAAAGTATTTCCATAATGCTTATATTTGTATAACATTAGCATAGTAAGGATTAGTGGAAAAATGGGTTGAGGTATACCTAAAAAACCGTTTTCAAATCATGTATCAATTTTCAGAAGAAAGACCCATTAAGGTAATCATTGATTGCAGTTGCATTTCATTTTTTAGAAAAATCTGACTTTCGAAATCATTTTCAATTCCAGCTTTTAAAAAGAGTGTTGCATCTCTTGTGTTTTTCCCGATATTAAATTTTGAGGTGTTAAATCCACCTTCTCTTGTCGATATGGAATTCGCCTAGGGCATCACAAAAGTATTGTTGTGTGACATTATGCAATGACCGAAAACCATACAATCCAAAGGTTGTAATTATTGAAACCATAGTACAGTGCAGTACAATACAATACAATACAATACAGTGTAATGCATTACATAACAAACATCCAAAGAAGCGTACGACTTCGTCCATAAGATTAGGAATGTGAATATTATAGTGAAGGTGGGTGTGGCCCCCATGAAAGATAAAATGCGGAAGCAAGGCTTAGATGGTTCGGACACGTGCAGAGGAGATGCCTAGATGCACCGTACGGAGGTGTGAACGGCTGACCTTGGAGGGTATGAGAAGAGGTAGAGAGCAGCCTAAGAAGTATTGGAGAGAGGTGATCAGGCAGTACATGACACGACTCCAGCTTACCGAGGACATAGATGCCCTTGATAGGAAGGTATGGAGGTAAAATATTAGGGTTAAATATTAGTAGGTAGTGGAGCATTATTTTACTCCGTACCAAGTTTAGGGCTAGTCTGTTAGTGTCTTGTCTTAGACTGCTAGTAGAACAAGTTGTTTTCATACTATTTTTTTGCTCCGGTTTCCTAGTATCTTGCCATTGTTGCTGGATATTGCCATTGTAGGGGCTATGCGCAGGATGAGTCGAGGTAGAGCGACTAGGCCGGACGAGATCCCGGTGAAATTCTAGAAGAGTGTGGGTAAGAAGGGCTTGGAATGGCTTGCTAGGTTGTTTAACGTCATTTTAGGACGAAGAATATGCCCGAAGAGTGGAGTCGGAGTACGATGATCCCCTTGTACAAGAACAAGGGGGATGTCCAAAACTGCAACAACTATAGGGGTATCAAGTTGTTAAGTCATACGAAGAAAGTGTGGGAGAGGGTGATTAAAGGGAGGTTGAGGAGGTGTGTGTCCATTTCCCAGAACCAATTTGGTTTCATATCGGGACGGTCGGCCATTCACATTGTGAGGACATTGGCGGAGCAGTATAGGGCGGTGAAGAAGGATTTGCATATGGTGTTCATTGACCTGGAGAAAGCCTATGACAAAGTCTCGAAAGAGGTTCTACGGAGATGTTTAGAGGCTAGAGGAATGCCTGTTATGTATATTAGAGTGATTCAGGACATGTATGATGTAGCTAAGACACGGGTTAGGACAGCAGGAGGGGACTCCCATTACTTTTCGATTGAGATGGAGCTGCATCAGGGATCAACACATAGCCCGTTTTTGTTTTCCCTGGCGATGGATTCTTTAACGCGTCACATTCAAGGGGAGGTGCCTTGGTGCTTGTTATTTGTGGATGACATAGTCCTGATTGATGAGACGCGAGGTGGCATTAACGAGAGGCTGGAGGTCTGGAGACAGACCCTGGAGTCTAAGGGTTTCAAATTGAGTAGGACCAAGACAGAATACTTGGAGTGCAAGTTCAGCGGTGTTACCTAGGAGGCGGACGAGGATGCGAGACTCGATACACAAGTCATTTCCATGAGAGAGAGAGAGTTTCAAGTATCTGGGATCTATAATTCAAAATTATGGGGAGATAGATGAGGATGTCACATGCCGTATCGGAGCAGGGTGGATGAAGTGGAGGCTCGCTTCCGGTATCTTGTGTGATAAGAATGTGCCGTTGAGACTTAAGGGTAAGTTTTACAAGGTAGTGGTTAGACCGACTATGTTGTATGAGACAAAGTGTTGGCTAGTCAAAAACTCTCATGTCCAGCAGATGAAAGTAGCGTAAATGAGGATGTTTAGATGGATGTATGGGCATACTAGGTTGGATAGAATTAGGAATGAAGTTATTTGGGACAAGGTGGGAGTGGCCCCTATGGAGGCAAAGATGTGTGAGGCAAGGTTGAGATGGTTCAGGCATGTTAAGAGGAGAAGCACATATGCCCCTGTCAGAAGATGTGAGAGGTTGGCCTTGGGAGGTGAGATCGGGGGTAGAGGTAGGCCAAAGAAGTATTGGGGAGAGGTGATCAGACGGGACATGACGCAGCTTGAGCTAACCGAGGACATGATCCTAGATAGAAGGGTGTATAGGTTAAATATTAGGGTAGAAGGTTAGTAGGTAGTCGCGTGTTTCCCTTTGTCTTCTCTAGCTCGATAGTATTAGTGCTAGTACGATACCCTTTTTCCCTTAGTTTGCTATATTCACATGTCTTGTTCTGTTGCTACTTGCCATCGATAATTCCGTAGTTTGCTAGTAGTACTTCGTTCATATTCTCATTTGCTACCTTGGAATTAGTTTTCTAAATATGTTATCTTGCTATTACTTGTTATCGGTTACCCTATTCATATTCTCTGTTGCTATCTTTGATTTTGTTTTCTAATTATTTGTCTTGTCATTACTTGCTATCATGGCTTCTCTCACCTTCTTTAGCCGAGGGTCTATCTGAAACAGTCTCCCTGCCCTCCCAGGATAGGGGTAAGGCTGCGTACATCCTATCCTCCCCAGACTCCACTTGTGGGACTATACTGGATGGTTGTTGTTGTTTTTTTATCTATTTTTGTGGTTCTTAGGTGCTGGTACTATATTTCTGGCATTTGTGGTTGTTACTGTTCTATTGTTTCTTTTCGTCTTCTTGAGACAAAGGTATTTCAGAAATCGTCTTTCTACGCTCAGAGTTGGGTAAGGTCTACGTACACACTATCCTCTCTAGACCTCACTGGTGGATTATACTGGACTGTTGCCGATGTTTTATCCATGTATCTTTGGAATTGTGTGTTTAATGCAGATATAGAGTAAATATAATTATTTCTCTCTCGAGGCTCAACCAAATAGAACATAATTAGTTTTATGCACCATCTTCTTTCTGTCCTCTTCTTCCTTGTCACCTTATCTATCAATATCATAACATTGCAGCCCACTATATGGAAAAAGCCTCATGTCTATAGTATTAATCGTCTTAAATTGAATGTTGACTTCTATTGCCGTCTTATCTTTAAGGCGGTTTCGTCGAAAATTCTCTTACTCACACTTAGTTCCAATGTTGACATGTTGCATATATTTGTACATCTTTTTCTTTTGGTTTTATACCAGAATGTTTAGTGTCAAGACCAATAGGAAGTTTAAGGAGAAAAACCACAAGTAATGAAAGTGAAATTTGCCTCATTATAGACAACTCAAGTGGAAAGCAAAGTTCCCACTTTAAGAAGGCAGCAATGACATAGAGGCAGCTAATTAGCCAAAAGTACCTCGTCAGAAATTTCCAAGTGGTCCTTGTCCTTGGGCTTACAATGAATGGTAAGAATATTACTTTAATTAGATAAGTGAAAAGGATTTTGATGTTATCTCCTAAAAAGCAAAATCTCTAACAAGAACCACAGAAAAAAGAGTAAACATATTGGCTTTCCACTTTCAACTTTCTCATCTTTCCTATCAGCCAAGGTGATAGCGGATGTAGAATTTTCACTAAAAATTCAAAAAATAAAAGATAAAAACCTTAAAGAAACTAAAGAGATTCAACTTCTATTATATCTACGTAAAAGAAAGTAACCATATGTAATTTATGTGATGTTTCGCTAAGGAGGTTCAACCCAGGACGGATGCACCTTGAACGAAGCGGTATCACGCGACATTGCTTCGTCGAAAAATTTACCAAGTATATTTATTAATATTGTGAGAAAACGGATAAGTAAACAAAATGACACCATTTAACATAAGTTGTCTCTTGGTTAAAATTGCGATGAATGTGAAAATGAACTCAGGACCTTTTCTAACTTAAGACGCAATAAAATTAATAAACTAAGACTATTTCTTATTTAAAAATATAATAATCAAAGTTATTATTTTTGTGCTTTTATAAATTTTGACATCGCTCACAAAATTTACTACGCTGCTGGGTTTAAGTGAAAACTTTCCGCGCCGAGCTAATTAAGGTACAACACTTTTCACGTTTCTCTATCAGCTACGGCTAAAAAGTACAAGAAATTTCAAATTGTAGAAATCAAGAAGTCGAATATTCTAAGTTACTCTTGTGAAGCAACCCCAGCTGATTCGTTATTGCTTCCAAACTTTTGGTTGTCAAGAAAGTTTGGTATAAAATGATATTGTGCTGGTACAAAATTTAATATCACCTAATATTTTATTTGGTTAGAAAATTCGATATAAATTATTTTAGGATTAAAATTAGTATCGGGATAACTTATACCTTGTAGAGAGTGGGGTAATTAGTGCCGGGATAACTTATATCTTCTTCTTGAAAATTATGTAATTATTATTTTTATTACAACATACCAAACAATGAATAAAAAATAATCTCAGCATAACTTATCTCGACGTAAATCGTATTCAAACCAAACCACCCCTTAAAATATAAGTCAAACGTTGGGTTTTATGAAATAAAAAATTTGTGTTGAACTGTCGGCCGAGACACATACATTAATAACATAAATAAGATTAATTATCTCGTGGATTGGTGATATTCTTTATTGTTTAATTGAAGAATAAGACTGTACCATATTTTACTTTTAAAAAAACTCAAACACCTTATCTAGAATTTGGTCTGACCAGAAATGGGGCTCAGGATCGTAATCATTGTACTGTCTATACATGGTGTGATCATCTTTTATCTTATCCACTCTTTGACATATATACGTACACACAATATTTGTACGTAAAGATTTCACCCTAGCTGCTAATTTCAACAACTCGCAATGGAAAATAAAGTTTATTTCGGATAAAAAAGTAATAGTAACTAAACTGCTCAATTATTTATCTTCTCTTCTCCAACTCCATGTTCTATATGTTCTTTGAGCTTGTTCCTTTCTTTTCAATTTAATTCTCTGCAGTAGTGTAACAAAAAATTGTAACAATTGACTTTCAAATAATGCAAGATCGTTACATTTGAGAAGCAGATATGAAATCTATCACAAAACGAGCCATTTTTACCACAACAACACAAATTTCTCTTATTAAGTCATACCTCTATATAACATCTTTATATAAAACTCACTATAAAAGCCAACGTTTTTATGGAACTAATTTTTATGTTAGTGTTATAATATATGTCCTCTATAACGACACTTTACTATAGCAGTAAAAAGATATAGGAACAAACGAGGATGTTCTAGAGAAGTTTGACTATATAATAAAGGAATTTGACAATTTTTGTATATACATATCAATTGAATACTTTAATTTAGAACTCATAAACTTCAAATTCAGACTCGACTCTCTATAAATTAAACATTACAACACAACAACGACAGCAAGCATGGGTGGATGCAGCATGATGGTAGGCTAGAATCTCATATTTTAGTCGTAGTATTGTACTCAAATTACTGCATTTTGTTTGTGCTTGAGCTTGAATGTTAGTGTACTACACTTATTGTGTGTTTTATGCCTTGTAGAAATTGGCTTCAAGTTAAAATGATATTCGGAAGCTAAATCGAACAAGTTGGAGCTTTGAAGTCTAACTAAAAATCCAGGGAATTAAGTCGGGATAACGTTCGAGGGTCGAGGACCAAGTCTGGATATCAAAAAGTGAGGGGAAAAAAAATACTCGAAGAAAATTGCACTATCGCGTCGCAGGCCTCATAGCGCTAGTGCAATTTTCCTGCAAAGTGAAAAAAATCAATACTCTGTAAAATTTGCACAGTCATGCTTCCAGACATGCTGAGCTCCACATATTCTTGTACAGTCAAAGAAGACCGATTCCGTAAAAGATGAGATCAGTAAATGACAATTCACTGAAATTTCATCTTTGTGAGATCGTCAATATTGTACCGAGGGCGTTCTGTAAACATAGTAGCTAAATAATCCCAACTTCCCGACCACGATTTTTTTTGTAGGTATTTCACTACAAAATAAGAAAGGTTGTTGTTAAACCGGGTCGAATACTTTATGAAATGGGTGGAGTAACAGAAAATATAGGTTAAAGAATCTCTTCTAGTTGCTCTGGAATAATTAGGAGCTCAGCAACAGGCGGACAAGTAAGGAATGTTGGGGTGAACCAGAAAAGTTTGGGTAGAGCTGGATCTAAGCGTTGGCTAGGTAAGCGTCCTTGTTGGACCCATCAGATCAATTAACTAAAAAATGGATCATTCCTTTGCTTTTGGAAGACCTAATCACATAATTTCATTATCTCCCTTCTAGGCTTTCTATTTCATCTGCTATTTTTTAGAAATAAAAAAGCAAGGGTCGCCGGCGCGGCAGTGGAAAAAGTGGCCAGAGAGCATTTTGCCCAACACTCTGGAATTCTCCACAAGCGCACTGCATGGCACGACTGTGATGACCCGATAGGTCATCTTATGATTTAAACCTAATTATGTGATCTGAAACCTTTAAAAGTCATGTTTTAGCCTTTTTCGATTTATGTGCGCAGTCTGGACGTCATTCCGAAAAGATTTTATGTTAAAAAATGATCAAAATAAGAAATTTTGTCTAAAAACTTTATTTGAGTTGACTTCGGTCAATATTTTTGGTAAACGGACCCGGATTCATATTTTGACAGACTTGGTGAGTTCGTCGTGATATGGGACTTGGGCGTATGCCCGGAATCAAAATCGGAAGTCCCTAGCCCGAGATATCGGACTATGTCGAAATTTGAAAGTTGAAAGCTTAATGAAATTGAAGTGTTTGACCAAAGTTTGACTTTTTGGATAACGGGTCCGTATTTTGGTTTCGGAATGCGGTATAGGTCCAATACCATATTTATGACTTGTCTCAGAAATTTGATGAAAAATGGAGTTGATTTAACGTGATTTAGACGTCCGGTTGTGGAAATAGGAATTTCAAAGTTTTCTTGAAAATTTCATTCAATTTCGTGTTCAATTCGTAGTTGTAGGTGTGATTTTGGTGATTTGATCACGAGAGAAAGTTCGTATGATATTTTTAGACTTGCGTCTATATTTGGTTTGGAGCCCTGAGGGCTCGGGTGAGTTTCACATAGGCTAGAAAGTGATTTAGACTTAGAATTTTTGCTTGCACCTGCATTTTCGTAACTGGCCTCTGATCTCGCAATTGCGAGATCAGTGTTCGTATTTGCGAATATCCCCATCTTCCGTCAGGTTAGCATTTGCGAACCATTTATTCATATTTGCGAAGTATTCCTAGGTCAGTCTAGGTTCGCATTTGCGACAATAAGGTCGCATTTGCAGAAGGCCAGTAATCGTATTTGCAATGATAGTCTCGCATTTGCGATGGGGACTGGGGAAGGGGATTCTTCGCATTTGCGATCCTACAATTTTTGCATTTACGATCCTACGATTTCCGCATTTGCGAACATTTGTTCGTATTTATGAAGGCAGCAGAAATGTTAGAGTTTCACATTGCGAAGCTTTTCTCGCATTTGCGAAGCCCAGGTCGCAAATGCGACATCTGCAGCTCAAGAAATAAGACTTAGACTAGATTTTTGATACATTTCCCAAATTTTCAAATCCAAGAGCCCTAAAAGCGATTCTTCCAAGTCCGTTTCTTCCCCAAAGCTTTGGTAAGTGATCCTAAACCACTTTCTTTCAATTACCCATCACATATCATGAATTTTCAACCTAAAATCTAGGATTTCCATGGTAGAAATAAGGGGTTTGGGTAGAACTAGGAATTTTTGAAAAATTGGGATTTAGATCTCAAATTAAGGTCGGATTTCAAAACTAATCGCATAGTCGGGCTCAGGGGTTAATGGGTGAATGGATTTTAGTCTGAACCTCGAGTTTTAACCAAGCGGGCCCGGGGTCATTTTTTGACTTTTTGGGGAAAAGTTTGGGAAATCAAAATTTATGCATTGTAATTGATTTCTTTAGAAATATTTGATGTTATTAAGTTAATTGTGGCTAGATACAAGTGGTTTGGAGGTGGATTCTAGAGAAAAATCGGTAATTGAGCATTGAGTGGTCCATGGAGCGAGGTAAGGGTTTTTTCTAACTTTGACTTGAGGGATTAGGAAACCTCGACCTATTTGCTATATGAAATTCATGTGAGTGGCGTATATGTGAGGTGACGAGTACATATGCGCCGCCAAGTTATCTGTTTTTGCCTGTTTCCTTTCCGTTCTTCCCATATTTTCTTTTTCCTTGCCTTAACTGTTAATGCTTTACTTGTATTCGCATGCCTAATTGCTACTTGTAAGACATTGTTTTCCTTTGTCGAAGGTATTAGTTATTTCGTAGCTTCATTGTCTCCTATTATTTTATTAAGATGGCTTATCGGTGATCTTATGGTATATTCTGGATTGGTCTCGCTGAGTAGTATTACCTGTGTGAAGTTTCATAGTGTACAAGCTTCCCATTTGCTTTGGTTTGAAGTTTATGTATTCTGAAGGGTTTTGTGATTTGAATTGTGAAATTTCTGTACTTACTGAGTAATTGATATTGATATGGTGGGATCGGGTTGCGCGCCGCAACATGTGGAATAAGGGTGATATGTTGAGGAGGAATAAGGGTGAATTAATATTGTACGGTGGGATCGGGTTGCACGCCGCAACATGTGTAATAAGGGTGGATTGTGGTGGAATAACTGTGATTGTGATTATTGTGATATGGTTGGATCGGGTTGCACGCCGCAACACTTTTATTTATATTCTGTTTTTTATGTTATTAAGAGAAAATAAGGGAGGAATATGATATGTACGGTGGGATCGGGTTGCACGCCGCAACAATCTATATGCTTATACTTTTCCCTGACTGTGTTAGCGGTACGGTGGGATCGGGTTGCACGCCGCAACAATCTATATGCTTATACTTTTCCCTGACTGTGTTAGCGGTACGGTAGTCTTAAATTGCACTAAGGATTGGTAGTAGCTGAACACTGATGAAATACTTTGAGAACTGTATTTACTTCTTGCAAGTTACGACTTTATTTTATTCTGTCTTCCTTTCTGCTTTTAATATATATTGTATGCAGATTATTTTGTGAGTGCCCCGTCGTAGCCTCGTCACTCTTTCGTCAAAGTTAGGCTCGGCACTTACCAGTACATGGGGTCGGTTGTACTGATACTGCACTCTGCACTTCTTGTGCAGATTTTGGAGCTGGTCCGAGCTGATCGAGAGGTTGGCTGTAGGATTCACTTGCTAGGAGACCCAAGGTAGTCTTGTTGGCGTCCGCAGGCCCTGGCGTCCCTTTCTATACCTCATACTTTACTGTTTCTTTATTTCGCAAATAGTTGTATTTCTTTCGGACAAATACTTGTAATAAAATCTTAGAATGTTCGTGAATTGTGACTCTGGATTCTAGGTAGTAGTATATATATTTCCGCGTTCATTTCGACTTGTTATAACTTGCTTATTTTTAATCATTGAAATGTAAAAGAATTGGCTAATAAATCTCTATCGTTGGATTGCCTAGCAAGTGTAGTGTAGGCACCATCATGGTCCCGACGGTGAAGATTCCGGGTCGTGACAACGGTGCTGGGCACGACGCAATAGCAAAAAAATGTTAGAGTAATCTCCTATTTCGGCTAAAAAAGGGTAATATCGTTCGAGTTTAATCTAGGGACGGCTTAAATACACCAGAAACACAATTTGGGGGACTTTTGATACAATTTCAATCTAAGGAGGCCGAGGAGGCTAAGGAAGAGTTGGAAGAACACAAGCACAAGGATTTCATCATTCCTTCCTCACTCAAGATCCGTGTTTGGATTGAATTTATATTTTCCTATACTTTAGTTACATTTGTGAAGAACTTCTCCGTGTCTATGGAGTAGATCCTTTTGGGTTTTGATGGATTTGGTGTATTGATGATTGTTTGTGGATTATAACTCTACTTTAGTTACATGCTTTAACTTTTGCATCTATATTCACTTGTTCTTGTAATCGAAAGAGGCATAACTTGTGATATCTTTGCATTATATTGTTGGTTGAGTTCATAGATTCTTCTAAGTATTCGAAAGAGGTTAATTGAATCATTGATTAAATCTAGTTAGGAGAATAATTGAAAGAGGTTTTCCTAAAGATCGATCGACGGCACATTCTTGCATTTATTCACAGTGCTTAAATTGGTTCATCTCGTGAGGTGAAGACTTAATCGAGAGGGAGTTTTTGTTGAACGCTTGAACTAATAATAGAGTGAATTAGAGAGACTCACTTGAACATTGGAAGTGAATCATCTAAAGTTAGATCTCGTTCAATTATCTTGCATTTGTTCTGTCAAAACCCTATCCTCTTCCACTGATAACCTTAATTGCTTATTCCTTTTTTCGATGTTCACTAGTCAATAGCTGTAGATTATAGATCTTAGTTAAATTTTATTATTAATCATATAAATATCAACTGTTGATCCTACTGGATTGCAGTCAAGCTAGAAACTACGAGAATACTAATTAAATCCAATCCCTATGGACACGATATTATACTATACTATCTTTGACTAGCGAGCGTAATTTAAGTGTGTGTTTTGCGCTAGTCATAGCACTATAACACCGGATTCAATTGAACTCATAACTTCGACGCAGAGCACAAATTTATGTGCAAAATATCACTAAAATTGCTATAAATTATATGTATGAACCAATAAATTTAAGGATATAATGAGTTCAACATTAAGAACCTTATAGGTTGAACTCATAAGGTTTAAATCCTAAATACGCCTTTGGAGCTAGTGTTGGGTTTTAATTAGAGCTTAAAAATAGAGTGAATGGGAAATAGAGGGATTTTTTTTTAATTTCCCTCTTTGACAAAGGAACATTGTACTATATTGGAGGAGTAAAGAGTTTTGATAGGTATATATACAATTTCACTTCTTGTAGCTCTTAAAGAGTTGAGAAGAAGGCAAGCCTCGCACCGTCGTCGCTCGCTCGGCTTGGATTCGGTCAAATGATTTGAATGATTAATTTTTTGGACCAAATTTATTTGTTAATATTAACACAATATTATTAAAACCAAAGTAGACTATTTCTGTAAAGATAATTTAGTTTTTCCTCTGTTTTAATTTCCTGTTATAATTTGAATTTGGCGATTTGTGTAAATGACTGTTTTATAAAATAGCCAGTTTGTGTTGTAGCATTCCATGAAAAGTTGTAACTCTTCTGTTCTTCTACATTTCTGGTTTAACATTGTTTCTATTTTTGAATATATTTTCGAATACAGATTACTAACAAGCTTAAAGAATATAATTTTTATTTTTTGTATTCATCTTATATTCTATTTGTGGGAGACAAAATCCTAGTTATTTCTACTCCCTGGTTGAGATTAAAGTCTTTTTGACTTTCTAATCAATTACGAAATTAAAATCTTTGTAATTTTGCACTCGTTTTGCGCTCGGTTTGAAGATATAAAATCTTCACCGTGGTATTTTATCTGTTTCCGTTATAGTTTAGTCGGTTCGAAGATCTTAAATACTTCACTGTTAATTAATTTTGTTTCTATTTTATGACTAACATAAATGACAAAAACATGAATCTCGTGGTTGGCTCTACGAGCAATGTTGCTACTTCCAGTCATTTTATGCCACCACCGGCTTCGGCGGAAAAGCCCAAAAAAAATTCCTGATTGATTTCAAACGTTGGCAACAAAAGATGTTCTTCTATTTGACTACTTTGAGTCTACATAAGTTCATCAAGGAGGACGTTCTGGTTATGCCAGAGTCAACTCTTGAAAATGAACGTTTTATTGTGACTGAGGCATGAAAGCACTCAGATGTTTTGTGCAAGAATTACATTCTTAGCGGACTGGAGAATGATCTTTACAACGTCTATAGCAATGCGGAAACTTCTAAAGAACTATGGGATGCGTTGGAAAAGAAGTATAAAACCGAGGATGCCGGTTTGAAGAAGTTTGTTCAAGCCAAGTCTTTGGAGTATAAAATGATAGACAACAAGCCTATCATTACCCAAGTTCAAGAGCTGCAAGTTATAATTCATGATCTCCTTCCATAAGGTATAATCCGAGTTCATTCTTCTATTAAAAGTATTGATTTTATTACTAATTACAAATTTTTCAGTGAAGGTTTGGTCATTAATGAATCATTTCAAGTTGCATAAGTGATTGAGAAGTTCCCACCTTTATGGAAGGATTTTAAGAACTACATGAATCACAAGCACAAGGAGATGAACTCGAAGATCTCATTGTTCGATTGAGGATCAAAGAGGACAATAAAGCTGCAAAAAAGAAGACACATGGGAATTCAATAATTATGGGAGCAAATATTGTTGAGACCACTCCAACTAATCCGAAAAAGAGGAGGAAGTCTTTTGGACAAAATAACTGTCCCAGAAAGAAGAAATTCAAGGGAAACTGCCACAAATGTGGAAAGCTTGGACACAAAGCTGCAGAATGTCGTGCTCGAAAGAAAGAGAAGAAAAAGGGTTAAGCAAATTTGGTTGAAACAAATTATGATATTTATGACTTATGTGCTATGTTATCTAAATTTAACTTAGTAGTAAATCCTAAGAAGTGGCAAATTGATTTCGGATCCACCCCCATGTTTGTGATGTTAAAGAAGCATTTGCTTCAAATGCTCTCGCTGGATCCGACGAGACTATTTTTGTGGAAAATTCTACAACAACCAAAATTGAAGGATATGGAAAGATATTCCTGAAGATGACCTATGGCAAGGTGGCGACTCTGAACAATGTTTGTCATGTTCCAAAGTTGTAATAAGTACGAATGAGATATGCTTAGAAAAAGTTACTTTACTGAGGGACTTTTCAAACTGAATGTAATGGTTGTTGACAATAATAAATTTTATCTTTTTCTTACTTACTTGAGTCAAATAATTTATGGCATATATGTTTGGGATATGACAATTATAAAATCTTGCGAAAAATGATTAATTTGGAAGTATTGCCTAAGTTTGAATGAGATAAATTAAAATATAAAATATGTGTGGAATCTAAGTATGTTAAACATCTTTATAAGTTAGTTGAAAGGAATTCAAATCATTTAGACTTAATTCACACAGATATTTGGACATGAAGTCAATACCATCTCGTGGCGGAAAGAAGTATTTCATATTCTTTATTGACGACAATACTCGATATTACTATGTTTACTAACTTAGTAGTAAAGATGAAGTAATAGATTCATTCCAAGCAATACAAAAATGATGTTGAAACGCAACTTAACAAGAAAATCAAAATGATAAGAAGTTATAGGGGTGGTGAATATGAATCTCCTTTTGAATAAATATGTTTAGAATATACAATTATTCATCAAATAACGGTCCCTTACACGCCCTAATCCAATGGGATTGCGGAAAGAAATAATCGATCATTAAAGGAGATGATGAACGCTTTCTTAATAAGTTCTAGTTTGACACAGAACTTGTTGGGGAACCCATTCTTACGGCTAATAGTATACTATACCGCGTACCCCATAGCAAAAGGCAATCCATTCAATATAAAAAATGGAAAGGAAGGGAACCCAACTTAAATTATTTTAAAGCGTGTGGTGTTTGGCAAAAGTACAAGTTCCTAAACCAATAAGGGTAAAGATAGGACCGAAAATAGTTGATTGTATTTTCATATGATATGCAACAAATAGTAAAGCATATCGATTTCTAGTTCATAAAATAGAAAATCCCGACATTCATAATAATACGGTTATAGAATCGTTAATGCTGAATTTTAAAAAAAAAAAATCCATATAAAAAGGAATTTGAGTCAATTGATGAAGGATCTATAGGAACGCGTAAAGAAACAAAAGAAAGTATGTATAATCAGGAGCATTCAAGACGTAATAAACGCCAAAGAACGTCTACTTTGTTTGGCTCAGATTTTATGACTTTCTTATTGGATAATGAGCCTCGAACATTTAAAGAAGTTATGTCTTCTTCCGAATCATTATTTTGGAAAGAGGCAGTCAATATTGAAATCGAATCCATACTGAACAACCATCTATGGGAATTGGTTGATCTTCTTCTCGACAATAAAACGTTGGATTTTAAATGGATTTTTAAGAGGAAAATAAAATATGGTGGTACTATTGACAAGTATAAGGAAAGACTTGTGGTCAAAGGGTATAGACAATGAGAAGGACTTGACTATTTTGGTACATACTCTCCAGTTACAAGAATTACATCCATACGAACGTTAGTAGCATTAGATGCGGTATATGATCTTGAAATTCATCAAATGGACTTTAAAACGGCTTTGTTAAAAGGATATTTGGAGGAAGAAATTTACATGGAATAACCTAATGGGTTTGTGGTTCCACGTAAAGGAAAGACTTGTGGTCAAAGGGTATAGACAATAAGGACTTGACTATTTTGGTACATACTCTCCAGTTACAAGAATTACGTCCATACGTACGTTAGTAGTATTAGATGCGGTATATGATCCTGAAATTCATCAAATGTACTTTAAAACGGCCTTCTTAAAAGGATATTTGGAGGAAGAAATTTACATGGAATAACCTGATGGGTTTGTGGTTCCACGTAAAGAAAAGAAGGTAGGTAAGCAATAAAAGGGGTAACATATGACAAAGAAGACCCGGGATCAATAATGGCATACACATCATGAGATTGAACAGTTAGAATACCTGTGACGACATCTAGAGAACCGGGTGGATCCTCCCCGACCCCGTGCACCACCCCTAGCTGCACCACACTCTGCTGGTGCTGGAGGGCCTCGGGCTGGAGGGCCTCAGACTGGAGGGCGTGCTGAGGATATAGCAACTGAAGAACTGGATGGCTGGGGGATGCCCTAACCTGCTCCCTGGCTGGATGAATGGCAGTCTCTCTGAATATGGCCTCTCCTCCCACACCCATAACATAATGGCATGTCAAGGTGGCAGAGCCCCGAATGCCACTTCCCACACTTAGGACAGGGGGTCCTCTGCTGCTGCTTGAAACTCCCTCCTGATCGACCCTGATGGTGGAACCTCCTGCTACCTGGACTGGACCCAAAGCGACCTCCCTACTGATTGTTGAGTCGTTTTACGGGATAAAACAAGCCCCAAATAATGGTATGCAAAATTTGACCAAACAATATTGTCAAATGGTTTTAAGATAAATGAATGCGATAAATGTGTGTACATTAAAATGTTACAAATCACATAGTCATTGTTTGCTTATATGTGGATGATATGCTAATAATGAGTAATGACATTACCAACATAAATGCGACTAAGTGTATTCTAACTAGCAAGTTTGATATAAAATACTAGAGAGTTGTCGATTTAATTCTGGGTATTTAGATCCATAAGACTCCTCAAGGTCTAGAATTGTCAAAATCTCATTACATTAAAACAATACTTGTAAAATTAAAGCACTTAGACTTTAAAGTTGAAAATCTCCAATTGACGTAAATCTTTGCACTTGCAAAGAACAAAGGTCAAAGCATATCACAATTGGATTATTCTCGTGTGCTGGGATGTTCAATGTATATCATGAATTATACTCGACCAAGTATAGCTTGTGCTATAAGTAAAATGAGTCAATACAAGAGTTATCCAGGCCAGTCTCATTGGATGACGATGAAACGAGTTTTGGGATACCCAAGAGTTTGCTTTGCACTACAGTAATTATCCTGCGGTGATTGAGGGATACTGTGACGTAAATTGGATCACCGGTTCAACTGATTCTAAATCCACAAGTGGATATGTATTCATTATTTATGGAGGAGCGGTATCTTGAAAGTCGTCCAATTAAACTTGTATTGTCCGCTCTACAATGGAGGCAAAGTTTATAGCCTTGGATAATACCGCTGAAGAATCTGAATGGCTCCGAAATTTCTTGAAAGATATTTCATTTTGGCCCAAACCGTTGGCACAATATTCATACATTGCGATAGTCAATAAACAATTGGAAAGGTTTGGAGAATTATAAATAACAGTAAATCTCGTTATAGACGACAAAAACATAAATCCGTTACAAAAGGCCTAACTAGAGAGATAGTTGAAAGATCATCGAAGGGAATGAGACTATGGCCGAGGACAAATCATTGCGGTGTTAACTCTACCTAGAATACTGGAGACCCCAAGATCGAGGATCAAGGAGATCAAACAAAGTCATCAATGATGGTTCAACATTGTGAACTAAAGTTTTTTGTCCATTCTCGTGATGAGACAATGTTTAGTACCAATGATAAAGCATTAATGCTTTTTAATGGTTTCTAAATTTTATACGGGGTATATCAAAGAGTGTATCTATGGGATGACACATCTAAGAATCACTTATGTAAGTGTGAAGTGTTAGCCGCTTCAAGGAGAATTTTACATGGCCAGTTCTCTACGCATTTATGTGTCACAGCCCGAAATTCCAACTGTCGTGACCGTGATGGCGCCTAACATTTCACTTGCTAGGAAAGCCAACATGTCACGACCCAGAATCCTAATCAAGGTCGTGATGGCGCCCAACAACGGGGTTAGGCAAGCCAACATAAATTTCACTAAGTGTTTCTTTTTATTTGATTCAATTATTCACCCATTTACCAATTTAACAAGTTAAATCATGATATCGAAAGATAATAACCCAGTGGTAGATAAAATAGCTATAAAGAAGCATGAACCAAAAGACGAGCATATATATATATATATATATATATATATATATATACTCGTCTTTTGGT
>ML255921.1:0-14782 GCA_005239495.1 Nicotiana undulata
ATCAGCTGATTTGCAACAGCTCTTCAATGGAAGACACAGAGGATACAATACAAGGGGAATCAGTTGGGTCTCACCGGCAGGAACCATGAATCACAAGAAACAAATAACGTGAAGAAAGAAAATACTAAGTCACAGCAGAAATGGAGAAGGAGAGCTCTGATTAATCTACTCACCAGCTCATTGGCGGAACAGTTGCAGTGGAAATCAAATAGAAGAAGATAGGGCAAGAAGAGTCAGCATCAAATCAAGGAGGGAAGATGAAAACCAAAGACAACCAAAAATGAAACACATAGGCGAAGAATCACAAGCTTACCAGCTCAGATCGAGGCACTCACCAGCTCGAAGGTGTCGATTTGTAACAGTAACAGCTCGAAGGTGTCGATGGTCAAAAATAGCCCAAGCGAGAGAAGAAACAAGAACAATAAAAGCTATGAGGAGAGGAAAAAGCTCAAAATTGAATGTATTAAGCTAAAATGGAGACACTTACCATCCAGTGGAGTGAATCTCCACAGGCGTTAAGGACGAGAAGAAGAAGCTAGGTCAGAGTGAGAGATTAGGAAAGTGGAAATAAGGGGAAATGAAATGTCGGAAGCCTATCAGATATATTTGAGCTTGGGCCAGTCTTTACACGGTCAATATTTGGGCCAATGCTCAATATTTGGGCCAGTGTAATGAAACAGGCCCAGACGTGTAAAAGAAAAAGGTTTGGGCCAGCCTAAAAAAGATACAAGTCTTGGACTAAACAAGCTTATTTGGGCCCGAATCAGCAGGCCATATGGGCTATCCCAGATTTAGTTACATTAGAGTCTGTTAATATTTTAGTTAGTTCTAGTATTTTTTCAATTTGTTATATCACTATTGGGCCTGACAAGCCCAATTTTGGTACTAGTTTCTTATGTAGATTCAAGGTATACCGTCCTAGTTAGTAGGACAACATTCATGTTTGTTTTCTTGGCTTTTATTATTAATAAAATAACTACTAGGCAATCAGCCTAGTAGTATAATTTGATAAATAAAAAAATTCACTCCTACAAGTCCCATGAACAGAAACGAACGTGGGGAAAACAGTTATTAGGGGATCGGAGCGCTAACTCTCAAAACGACCGACCGAGTCGTTACATTTTCCCCCTCTAAAGAAAACTGTTTGTCCTCGAACGAGTATAGGGACATACTATGAAAAGATGAGGGTACTGACTGCGCATATCATGCTCGGTCTCCCAAGTCGCCTCCTCGACCAGCTGACCCCTCCACTGAACCTTGACTGATGCAATATCCTTTTACCTGAGCATTCTGATCTGGCTATCCAATATAGCTACTGGCTCCTCAATATATGATAGGTCCTTGTCCAACTGGACTAAACTGAAATCTAAAACATGGATCGGGTCACCGTGATACCTCCGAAGCATAGAGACGTGGAATACCGGGTGAACTCCTGCTAAGCTGGGAGGCAAGGAAAGCTCATAAGCAACCTCCCCAACACGCCGCAATATCTTGAAAGGACAAATAAATCCCGGACTCAGCTTACCCTTCTTCCCGAACCTCATGACGCCCTTCATAGGCGATACCCGAAGCAAAACACGATCACCCGCCATAAATGCCAAATCATGAACTCTCCGATCCGCGTAACGCTTCTGCCTGGACTGAGCTGTGCGAAGCCGCTCCTGAATCACCTTCACCTTGTCCAAGGCATCTTGAACCAAATCTGTACCCAACAATCGGTCCTCGCCCGGCTCAAACCATCCCACTAGAGACCGGCACCGTCTACCATACAAAGCCTCATATGGTGCCACTTAAATGCTGGACTAGTAACTATTATTATAAGCAAACTCTGCAAGTGGCAAGTATTGGTCCCACGACCCTCCAAAATCCATCACACAAGCACGGAGCATATCCTCAAGAATCTGGGTCATACGCTCAGACTGCCCATCCGTCTGAGGGTGAAAGGTTGTACTCAACTATACTCTGGTGCCTAGCTCCTGCTGAACGGCTCTCCAGAACTGTGAAGTGAAATGTGTACCTCTGTCTGAAATGATAGATACTGGAATACCGTGGAGTCAGACAATCTCCCTGATATAAATCTCAGTCAATCTCTTTGAGGAATATGTAGTCAACACTAGAATAAATGGGTTGACTTGGTCAGCCGATCCACGATCTCACAAATAGCATTGAACTTTCTCAAAGTCTGAGGAAGTCTAACCACGAAGTCCATGGTGATCCGCTCCCACTTCCACTCTGGAAGCTCAATCGGCTGAAGTAATCCTCCCGGCCTCTGATGCTCATATTTAACCTGCTGATAATTGAGACACCTGGCCACAAATCCAACTATGTCCTTTTTCATTTGTCTCCACCAATAGTGCTGCCTCGGGTCCTGGTACATCTTCGCGGCGCCCGGATGAATGGAGTACCACAAACTATGGGCCTCCTCAAGAATCATCTCCCGAAGCCCATCTACATTAGGGACACAGATACGGCCCTAAATCCTCATTATGCCACCATCACATATAGTCACATCCCTGGCATCACCTCGCTGGACCCTGTCCCGAAGAACCAGAAGGTGGGGATCATCATATTGGCGCTCTCGAATGCGATCATAAAGAGAAGATCGAGCAACCATACAAGCTAATACCCGGCAAGGCTCAGAGAGATTCAATCTCAAAAACTGACTGGCTAAGGACTGGACATCCAAGTCTAAGGGCCTCTCAACTACCGGAAGATATGCAAAAGTCCCCAAACTCTCCGCCCGGCGGCTCAAGGCGTCGGCCACCACATTGGCCTTCCCCGGGTGGTATAATATAGTGATGTCATAGTCTTTTAATAACTCCAACCATCTCCGCTGGCGAAACTTAAGGTCCTCCTGCGTGAACAAGTGTTGCAAATTTCAGTTATCCGTAAAAGTCTCACATGGAACAGCGTACAAATAATGACGCCAGATCTTGAGGGCGTGAACTATGGCTGCCAACTAGAGGTCATGAACTGAGTAATTCTTCTCATGTACCTTCAACTGTCTGGACGCGTAGGCAATCACCCTACCGTCCTGAATCAATACCGCCCCAAGGATAACTCGCGAAGCATCACAATATATTGTGTAGGACCCTGAACCCATAGGAAAAACAAACACTGGAGCTGTAGTCCGGGCTGTCTTGAGCTTCTGAAAGCTCTCCTCGCACTTCTCAGTCCACCTGAACGGGGCACCCTTGTGAGTCAGTCTGGTCATAGGTGTTGCAATAGAGAAAAATCCCTCTACGAAACGATGATAGTACCCTACTAAACCGGGGAAACTGTGAATCTCAGTAGCTGAAGACGATCTAGGCTAACTCTGCACCACCTCCACCTTCTTCGGGTCTACCTTGATCCCATCACAAGACACCACGTGGCCCAAGAATGCCAGCGAATCTAACCAAAATTCACACATAGAAAACTTTGCATACAACCTCTTCTCCCCCAAAGTCTGAAGTACAGTCCTCAAATGTTGTGCATGATCCTCCTGGGACCGAGAATACACCAAGATGTCATCAATAAATACAATGATGAAGGAATCAAGATAAGGCCGTAACACATTGTGCATCAGGTGCATAAAGGCTGCTGGGGCGTTGGTCAGCCCAAATGACATAACAAGAAACTCATAGTGGCCATATCTGGTCCTGAAGGCAGTCTTCGGGATGTCCGGCTCCCGAATCTTCAACTGATGATAGCCCGAACGGAAGTCAATCTTGGAGAACACCCTAGCACCCTGTAACTAGTCAAATAAACCATCAACGCAAAGAAACGAGTATATGTTCTTCACTGTGACCTTATTCAGATGCCGGTAATCAATACACATACGCATCGAACCATCCTTTTTCTTTACAAACAATACTGGAGCACCCCAAGGTGATACACTGGGTCTGATGAAACCCTTATCAAGAAACTTCTATAAGTGCTCCTTCAACTCCTTCAAATCAAGAGGGGCCATACGATAGGGAGGAATAGAAATGGGCTGAGTGCCCGGCAACAAATCAATGTCAAAATCAATATCTCTGTCGGGCGGCATACCTGAAAGATCAGCTGGAAACACATCAGGGAAGTCCCTCACTATTGGGACCGACTTAACTGTAGGGGTCTAAGCACTAACATCTCTCATATAGGCCAAATAGGCATCACACCCCTTCTCAACCATCCGCTGAGCCTTAAGAAAGGAAATGACCCTGCAGGGAGTATACTCTAAGGTAGCTCTCCACTCTAATCTCGGCAAGCCTGGCATAGCCAACGTCACGATCTTTGGCGTGACAATCAAGATAGCATAATGGGGCGACAACCAGTCCATGTCCAAGATAACATCGAAATCTAGCATATTGAGTAATAATAAATCAGTCCTGGTCTCAAAACCACTGATAACAATCAAACACAACCGGTATACACTGTCCACAACAAGAGAATCTCCTACGGGAGTAGAAACATATACGAGGGAACTCAAAGAATCCCGAGATATCCCTAGATGTGCAGCAAAATAAGAAGACACATATGAATACGTAGAGCCTTGATCAAATAATACCGATGCATCCCTATGAAAAATAGGGACAATACATATGATGACTGAAACTGAAGCAACGGCCTCTGAACGGGCTGGAAGAGCATAGTACCTGGCCTAGCTTCCCCCTCTAGGGCGACCTCGACCTCCTGGACCTCCACCTCGAGCTGCCTGAGGAGGTGGGGCAGAAGCTTGGGCTGGAAGAATAGCTGGAGGACCCGGTGGAGAACGTGGGGCCTGATAAGTCCGAGATGATGCACCCCTCCTAGCTATCGGGTAATCTTTGAACATGTGGCGAGGGTCACCACACTAAAAACAACCCCTCAGAGGACGTGGTGGCTGATGATGACTCTGAATTGGCCTGCTGGACTGGCCAGTAATGGCACGTCGAAAGAGTATAGGGACATACTATGAAAAGATGAGGGTAGACTGCGCAGGTCCTGCTCGGTCTCCCAAGTCGCCTCCTCGACCAGCTGACCCCTCCACTGAACCATGACTGATGCAATATTCTTTGACCTGAGCTTTCTGACTTGTCTATCCAATATAGCTACTGGCTCCTCAACATATGATATATCCTTTTCCAACTGGACTGAACTGAAATCCAAAACATGGGTCGGGTCACTGTGATACTTCCGGAGCATAGAGACGTGGAATACCGGATGAACTCATGTTAGGTTGGGAGGCAAGGCTAGCTCATAAGCAACCTCCCCAAAACACCGCAACACCTCAAAAGGGCCAATAAATCTCGGACTCAGCTTACCCTTCTTCCCGAACCTCATGACGCCCTTAATAGTCGATACCCGAAGTAAAACCCGATCACTAGCCATAAATGCCAAATCACGAACCTTTCGATCCGCATAACTCTTCTGCTTAGACTGAGAAGTGCGAAGTCTCTCCTGAATCACCTTCACGTTGTCCAGGGCATCCTAGACCAAATCTGTACCCAACAATCGAGCCTCGCCCGACTCAAACTATCCCACTGGAGACCGGCACCGTCTACCATATAAAGCCTCATACGGTGCCATCTGCTGGACTGGTAACTATTATTATAAGCAAACTCTGCAAATGGTAAGTATCGGTCCCATGACCCTCCAAAATACATCAGACTTGCACGGAGCATAACCTCAAGAATCTGAATCGTGCGCTCGGACTGCCCATCCGTCTGAGGGTGAAAGGTTGTACTCAACTTTACCCTGGTGCCTAGCTCCTGCTGAACAGCTCTCCAGAACCGTGATGTGAACTATGTACCTCTGTCTGAAATGATAGATACTGCCGTGGAGGCGAACAACCTCCCTGATATAAATCTCCGCCAACCTTTCGGAGGAGTATGTAGTCAACACTGGAATGAAATGGGCTGACTTGGTCAGCCGATCCACAATCACCCAAATAGCATCAAACTTTCTCAAAGTACGAGGAAGTCCAACCACAAAGTCCATGGTGATCCGCTCCCACTTCCACTCTGGAATCTCAATCTGCTGCAGTAACCCTCCTGGTCTCTGATGCTCATATTTGACTTGGTGACAGTTGAGACACTTGGCCACAAATTCCATTATATCCTTTTTCACACTTCTCCATCAGTAGTGTTGTCTTAGGTCCTGGTACATCTTCGCGGTACCCGGATGAAAGGAATACCGCGAGCTATGGGCCTCCTCAATAATCAACTCCCGAAGCCCATCTAATTGGGCACACAGATACGACCCTGCATCCTCATCACGACATCATCACCTATAGTCACATCCCTGGCATCACCTCGCCGAACCCTATCATGAAGAACCAGAAGGTGGGGATCATAATACTAGCGCTCTTGAATGTGGTCATAAAGAGAAGATCGTGCAACCACACAAGCTAATACCCGGAAAGGCTCTGAAAGATTAAATCTCACAAAATGACTGGCTAAGGACTGAACATCCAATGCTAAGGGCCTCTCAACTACTGGAAGATATGCCAAACTCCCCAAACTCTCCGCCCGAACACTCAAGGTGTTGGCCACCACATTGGCCTTCCCCGGGTGGTATAATATGGTGATGACATAGTCCTTTAGTAACTCCAACCATCTCTGCTGGCGCAAATTGAGGTCCTTCTGCCTGAATAAGTGCTGCAAACTCTGGTGATCCGTGAAAATCTCACAGGGAACACCGTATAAATAATGATGCCATATCTTCAGGGCGTGAACAATCGCTGCCAACTCCAGATCATGAACTGGATAGTTCTTCTCATGCATCTTTAATTGTCTGGGCGCGTAGGCAATCACTCTACCGTCCTGCATCAACACCGCCCCAAGGTCAATCCTTGAAGCATCACAATAGACTGTATAAGACCCTGAACCCGTAGGCAATACCAACACTAGAGTTGTAGTCAGGGCTGTCCTGAGCTTCTAAAATCTCTCCTCACACTCCTCAGTACACCTGAACGGATCACCCTTTTGGGTCAATCTGGTCATAGGTGTTGCAATGGATGAAATCCCTCCACAAAATGGCGATAGTACCCTGCTAAATCGAAGAAACTGCGGATCTCAGCAGCTGATGACGGTCTAGGAAAACTCTGCACCGCCTACACCTTTTTCGGATCTACCTTGATCCCATCAAAAGACACCACATGGACTAAGAATGCCACAGAATCAAGCCAAAATTCACACTTAGAATATTTTTCATATAATTTCTTCTCCCTCAAAGGTTGAAGCACAGTCCTCAAATGCTGCTCATGATCCTCCTGGGACTGAGAATATACCAAGATGTCGTCAATAAACACAATGACGAAGGAATCAAGATAAGGCCAAAACACATTGTGCATCAAGTACATAAAGGCCGATGGGGCATTGGTCATCCCAGAAGACATGACAAGAAACTCATAGTGGCCATATCTGGTCTTGAAGGCAGTCTTCGGGATATACAGCTCCCAAATCGTCAACTGATGATAGCCAGAACGCAAGTCAATCTTGGAAAATGCCTGGCACCCTGTAACTGGTCAAATAAATCATCAATGCGAGGCAAAGGGTACCTTTTCTTCACTATAACCTTGTTCAGCTGCCGATAATCAATACACATATGCATAGAACCATCCTTTTTCTTCAAAAATTATACCGGAGCACCCCAAGGTGATACATTGGGCCTGATAAAACCCTTATCAAGCAACTACTGCAAGTGCTCCTTCAACTGCTTCAACTCAGGAGGAGCCATGCGATAGGGAGGAATAAAAATGGGCTGAGTGACCGGCAACAAATCAATGCCAAAATCAATATCTCTGTCGGGCGCACACCCGAAAGATCATCTGGAAAAAACATCAGGATAGTCCCTCATAAATGAAACTGAATCAACTGTATGGGTATCAACACTAACATCTCTCACATAGTCCAAGTACGCATCACACCCCTTCTCAACCATCCGTTGAGCCTTAAGGAAAGAAATGACTCTGCGGGGAGTATACTCTAAGGTACCTATCCACTCTAACCTTGGTAAACCTAGTATAGCCAGCGTCACGATTTTGGCATGACAATAAAGAATAGCATAATATGGCGACAATCATTTCATGCCCAAGATAACATTGAAATTTACCATATTGAGTAATAATAAATCAGCCCTAGTCTCAAAACCACTGATAACAACCAGACACGACCGATAAATGTGGTCCACAACAAGAGAATATCCCCCGGGAGTAGAAACATAAACCGGGGAACTCAAAGAATCCCGAGATATCCCCAGATGTGAAGCAAAATAAGAAGACACATATGAATACGTAGATCCTGGATCAAATAATACTGATGCATCCCTATGACAAACAGCGACAATACCTGTAATGACTGAATATGAAGCGACGGCCTTTGAACGGGCTGGAATAGCATAGTACCTGGCATGTCCTCCCCCTCTATGGCGACCTCGACCTCCGCGACCTCCACCTCGAGCTGTATGAGAGGGTGGGGTAACAGTTGGGCTGGAAGAATAGTTGGAGGACCTGGTGGAGCACGTGGGGCCTAATAAGTCTGAGATGATTCACCCCTCCTACCTTTAGGGCAATGTCAGAGCACGTGGCGAAGGTCACCACACCCAAAACAACCCCTCGGAGGACGTGGCAGTTGATGCTGACTCTGAACTGGCCTGCTGGACTGGACGATGATATCACCTCGAGCAGGAGGCACACTAGATACTGGTGGTGCATAATAAGGCTCCTGAGGTCTAGGAGGAGCTGGAATACCACTGGCTGCTGGAAGAGCTGAATGAACAGGGTGACTCACAAAACCCCTACCATAACATGCTGCTGGTGCACGAACTCCCAAAAAATGACCAGTCTCTCGAGACCTCTTGCCCTCTCTCTCCTCTCTATACCGGGCCAACATGTTCTCAATCCTCCGAGCAATACTCACTGCCTGCTAGTAAATGATATATGTGTCCAACTCTCTGGCCATATTGGTCTGAATACCGGGGTGGAGTCCCTCAATGAAGCGTCGAACCCTCTCTCTGATCGTGGCAACCAAGGCCGGTGCATGACGAGCCAAGTCATTAAAAAAGATTGCATACTCCGACACAATCATAGTACCCTGGCGTAACTGCTCAAACTCCGCACGCCAAGCATCCCTGAGGCTCTGAATGACAAACTCAAGTAAAAACATCTCTGAGAACTGAGCCCAAGTGAGTGAAGCTGCCTCCTCCAGACTACTCAACTCATAGGCACGCCACCACTAATAAGTCGCTCCCCTCAGCTGGAAAGCGATGAAAGAAACCCCTCTTGTCTCCACAATACCCATAGTGCGGAGAATGCGATGACACTATTCAAGAAAACCCAGAGTGTCATCTGAAGCTAGTCCACTGAAATTAGGTGGGTGGTACTTCTTGTTCCTCTCAAATCTGAGTTGCTTTACATCAGAAGCAGCTACCCTAGCGTCATGTTGAGCTGGAGCAGCTGGGGCTTAGGGATATACTCTGGAACCTGCCCGACATGGACCCTATGCTTAGGAGTACGGGCTGCGGAAGTCTGTGCCCCTCCCCCGACCTGAGATGTGGCTGGAGCTATGGGGAGTAGTCTCGCCTGAGTCAGAGTGCTGAAAGAGCTCATGAGCTGAGCCAAAGTCTCCCGGAGAGCTGGAGTAATAGTAGGAACCTCCTGGGACCCTCCAACTGTAGTTGTTGGGGGCTCATCTGCCGCTGCTCTCACCGGTTCTCGGGCTGTACCGTGTGATCATCCTCTACCCCTTCCCCTTCCTCTGGTGGCTCTGGCTGGGGGCTCTGGTGCCTGATCGTCGGTACGTCCGGTAAGGGTCTTCACCATCTGTGAGAAAAGGGTAGAATAGAGTTTTAGAATTTAATGTGAGTAACTAGCACGACAAGGAATTCCAAAGAATGTGATTGTTCTTAATAGTTACATAGCCTCCCGAAGATAGATACAGACGTCTCCACACCGATCCGTTAGACTCTAATAAACCGGCTTGTGACTTGTGAATCCTATGAACCTAGACGCTCTGATACCAACTTGTCACGACCCGATTTACCCTCTGAAAGGTATCATGACATCACCTAGTCTCTACGACTAGGTAAGCCTAAATTTGCGGAAAAATCAATATAATAAAACAAAGACAGAAAGGAAAACACAAGTACACATAACATAGCCGCTCTACATGTACAATTATAACTCCCAAAACCCGGAATGTCACGTTTAGTCACAAGCTCTACACCAAGATAGATATATACAACGAAAGGAACTACATAGAAAGTCTATCTAAATCTGGAGTGGAAGGTGACTCGAAGGGCTCTGCGGACGCGACAGAATTCCCTTGCAGTCTCCTCGAAGAAGCTACAACGACCCCTAGCCACGGAACTGAGTACTGGTACCTGGATCTGCACACGAAACACATGTGCAAGAAAGGGCATGAGTACACCACAATTGGTACCCATTAAGTGTCAAGCCTAACCCCAGTCAAGTTGATTTATAAGAAAAACAGTATAAAATATTACACAAGGAAAATGAATTCTAAGGTAAGTAGTAAAAATGAATAATATGAAGTAAAACAGCAACAGGGAGCCCTCGGCTAAGCACAACGTATCACATAGTGGAATCTCTCGGGATACCGTCCCGTAGTCCCAAATATAAAGATGCAGTACAAGGGGATATCCCAGAATATGTCCGTAGTCCTAATTTAAATATGCAGTACATGGGGATCTCCCGAAATACGTATGTAGTCCGAATTTAAATATGCAATGCGGAACGAATGACAGATAAGGCATCAATTGAAACGGTTCATCAAATAGCAGGTAGAGAAAGCAATAAGCTATCTAACATGGTGCACAGAGTGTCAGATAAGAGATTTAATGTTAAACATGTAAGCATGCTTTCCTAATCTAAGTTGAACAATTTAACACAATAAGGCAAGGTAATAGGAGAAAAACAATTTATAAATTTTTGGAGAAAAATGGACTTTTTGCAATAATGGCACGTGTACGTACTCGTCACCTCACGTACACGGAGCCCACACAACAATTTATATCAAAACAACCTAAGGGGAAGTCCCAAACATAGAGTTAGGCAAGCCACTTACCTCGACTGCTCTACTCAACTTGAAACCGCGTTCTTGCCACGAGTACCCATCTCCGAATGGCCTAAATCTATTCAATTAAATTGCATGATGTAAATATCACTTTAAGAAATCAATCTGGCTAATTAGCTCAAGGCTAATACGCAAAATTAGGAAAATTTCCCAAAAGTCCCCCGAGCCCACGTGTCGGGATCGGGTAAAAATTATAAATTCTGAACACCCATTCATTCACGAGTCTAACCATACAAGAATTACTCGAATTGGATACCAAAATCTCGATCAAAACTCAAACACTTGGCCTAAGAACATTATCCCAATTTTCCACAAAAATTTCGAAATTAAAGGATGTATTTAAGTGTATAATCATGGAAATAAGTCTAAACCGAGTAGGAATTACTTACCAAAATCGTCCAGGTGAAAATCTCTTCAAAAATCGCACTTTTGGGAGCTCCCAAGTTGAAAAAGTGAATAATGGTTCAAACCCTCGATTTTGGTCTTTTAAGAATCTGCCCAGGTCTACTTCACTGCGATCGTGGACCACCAATCGCGATCGCGAAGTGTAACAAAACACGCGCCTAAATTTTTCTCTACGCGAACGCGATCCTCAAATTACTCAGACCTACGCGATCTCGGTTGGATATACGTGACCGCGTAGAGAAACAATAAAATCCTCTGCTGCCTAATTTATTCTACGCGAACGCGACATGGCTTATGCGAACGCAGTGGCTAAGCTGCCCACCCTACGCGATCGCGATCCATTTCATGCGATAGCGATGTACAAAAATCTTTCATGCCTCCATTTACTCTACGCGATCGTGGACTCCCTCACGCGATCGTGATGAAGGAAGAACTGCTGCACTTACACCAGAAAAACCAGCAATCACCCAAGGCTAAGAAAATGCCCTTTGAGCATCCGAAAAACACCCGAGGCCCCCAGTGTAACGACCCGACCGGTCGTTTTGGGCTCTAGCGCGTCGTTCAGCAGTTTGAGATCATGAGCAGCTTCATTTCAGGATTTGAAGGTTCCAGCAGGTTTGTATGATGATTTCGGACTTGGGTATGTTCGGGTCGGGAGTCGGATAACCCGGGAGTGTTTCACTGCATATTATGGAAGATAGCATTTTAGAAGAATTTCATAAATTTGGGTTGGAAGGCATTTCAGTGTTATTGATGTCTGTTTGGGCTTCCGAGGCTGGGAAGAGCTTTGTATGGTGATTCTGGAGTTGGGAGCGCGATCGGAAGTGAATTCGGATATCCGTAGGTTATTTTGAAGTCACTTGGCTAAAGATGGAAATTTGAAGGTTTTTGAGAAATTCGACCGGAAGTGGAAATTTTGATATCGGGGTCGGAATGCGATTCTGAAAGTTGGAACATGTCCATAATGTCGAAAATGACTTGTGTGCAAAATTTGGGGTCAATCGAACATGATTTGATGGGTTTCGGCATCGAATGTAGAAGTTGGAGATTTCTAAGTTCATAAAGATTGAATTGGAAAGCGATTCGTTGTTTCAATGTTGTTTGATGTGATTTGAGGCCTTGAGCAAGTCCGCAGTATGATTTGGAATAGGTTGGTGAAATTGGACGGGGTCCCGGGGGGGGGGGGGGNGATCAAGTTTGGAGTTGAAGAGGTGCTGAGGTTACTGTCATCTGGTGTGACCGCACCTGCGAGGCTTTGGCCGATGGTGCGGAGCCGCAGGTGGGGCTTTGGATGCCGCAGGTGTGAGTTTTTGCTGGAGCTGAGGAAGCCGCAGGTGCGGGAGTTTGGGCGCACCTGCGGAAGCGCAGGTGCGAGAAGGGGACCGTAGATGCGGAAATGAGGTCTGGGCAGAATGTTTTAAAAACGGAAATTTTGACATTTCTCCTCCTATTTTCATTTGGTATGGGCGATCGTGGGGAGCCTTAAGGAAGTATTTTCGTCAAGGATCACAAGGTAAGTTACTCCAACTCTTTTTAAGTTAAATGCATAGCCTAGGAACGGATTTGAGTATGGGAATTTGTGGAAAATATGGAATTTTGAAGAAACCTAGAAAATTGGTAATTTGGATTTTTTCCACGAATTGAGCATGAATATTAGAGTAAATTGTGTATTCGAGCTAGTAAGACTACAGGTAGAGTTTTTCTTCGAGAAATTTCGGATTTCGGGCACGTGGGCCCGAGGGCTTTTTGGTCAATTCCTTGAGCGGAGATGGGAGTTTATATAATTTGAATTGATAACAAGTATTAAAGTATATTTTCATTAGTTTGCCGTTATTTGGCTAGTTTCAGAGCATTGTGCATCAATTCGAGTCATCAGAAGGACTTGGGAGCCGGTTATGGAATTTCGGAGCGAGGTAAGTCTCCTTTCTAACTTTGTGAGGGGGAATTGTCCCTATAGTTGAACTAAATGAATATATGTTATTAGTTGCGGGGGCTACGTACGTACGAGGTGACGGGAGTACGTGCGTAGCTACTGTTATGCCATGTCCGGGTAGCCTAGGACCCATTGTACTTGTGATTTTATCAATGATAATTAGCCTGGTAATATTATCTAGTTAGTAATTGAATACTTAAAAAGGTCAGAGCTTATTTTCCTTAATCATTTGAGAAGAGAATGGATCCTTCCTTGCATAATTGTGTTCCGGATGAATCGGTGATATTTAAAATCCTATCAAACTTGGCAAATAATTTTCTAGAAATGATTTAAATACTATCTTCATGTTCACCTAAAGAGAATTTTATCGCTTCTTTGAGAAACTGCTTTCCTGATGAAATATGGACTCACTGTGTGAATATGTGTATTTACGGGTGCCTGAGTCGCATGTATGATTCGCGAGCAGGATAACCCTATATTTATTTATAACCATGTCGCATGATCGATTCGCGAGTGGGGCAGATAGATGCATCTATGGTTCGAGCCGTTCGACCCTCGACATTTTGTTTGCGCATGATAAATGCTGCGTATTTCCCGTGATTTATACATGCTTATTGGCCTAAGGAGTTTTGAATTCCTAAGTTAAAAATAAGTAAGAATTGATGTGTTAAATGTGAAATAAGTTGATATTTCTTATTCCTGATTATTTAATTGTCTATGATACTCATGCTTAGCACCTCACTCAATTATATTTAACCGACTTATAGCAAGTTCCTAATTCGACCTCTTGTCACTACCTCTCTGAGGTTAGGCGGGATACTTACTGAGTACGTGTTGTTGTCGTACTCATACTATACTTGTTGTGCATTTGTTGCACATGTACTGTCACGACCCAAAACCTGGTTCAGGTCGTGATGGCACCTAACGGCGAGGTTAGGCAAGCCAACATATAAATCCCCAGGAGTTACTACCCCAGAACTCGATATTCCAGTTATTTACAATTTATAACAATTATAATGCGTAATATAGCAGCGATATGAGGTAAGGCCGTAGATACAAGCTGAGCCACAGCTAGGCCAAATATATACAACCCCGAAATCCAACATAACTACAACAAATGTGTGTCAGGACTAGTGTCACAGTATCAACGGGCGGCTACATAGATACAACAACTGAAATATATATACATAAATATACAAGCCTCAGTCTGGGACAAAAGACTGAGCAAAATGAAACTAGAAGGCTCCAGGGGTGCTGTCAGGATGACACCAAGAAGACAGCTCACCGTATGGAGTGACACCGCGATCAGTATCTATCTGTAGACGGACGACCAGACGGACCGGCCTCTAGACCTGCACAATCAAGTGCAGAAAAAAGAAAAGAAAGTGCAGCATGAGTACATATA
>MDKH01028177.1:0-17353 GCA_005239495.1 Nicotiana undulata
ATGATTCATCACAATTGACTCACGGGCATGCTTGACCGCAACATATAGGCACTCGTTACCCCGTCTATACGTTGGACATGAATTACACATAGCAAATAAGACTCTACACCTAATCCCTCGAGTTAAGGTTAGGCCAAACACTTACCTCAGGTCCAAAATAGAGCAATCAACCCTCTAACACCGCCTTTCCTTTAGAATTTGACTCCGGAACGGTATTATCTAGACATAATCAACCTAAGTATATCAATAATGGCTCAATAAATCAAACCCATAGCCTAATTACTAATTTCTAAGCATTCTTCCTAAAATTCAAAATTTTGACTCCGGGCCCACATGGTCCAAACCCGAGGCTCGGACCAAAATCCGACTACCCATAACCCCACGAGTTAAAATATATGATTTTTTTTAAGATTCGACCCCAAATTGAGGTTTAATCACCCAAAATTCCCAAAAACCTAACTCTACCCAAAACCCCAATTTCTATCTTAATTTCCCTGTTTTTAGGCCTAGATTCTAGTGATTATGAAAGGAAAATGGAAGAAATAGAAGTTGAAATCACTTACCCAAGGGTTTATTCAAGGATTCTATCTTGGGGGTCGACAATGGAGGTTGGAGGAGGAGAAGAAAGCTGAAAATAGCAAAGTCCCATATGAAATATTCTGTTTTGAACTCATTTAATAACTGGGCGAAATATCTCTATGCGATCGCGGAAGCAGGGATGCGATCGCATAGAGTCCAAGACTGGGTGCACTGCGATCGCAGAATGACTATTGCGATCGCACAGGTATACTGCCTCTTCACTATGCGATCGCACAGGAGAAGCTGCGACCGCAGAGAGTACTCCCCCCCGGCTCCCCTTACCCACATAATACACTATGCGATCGCGGAGGGTGCTATGCGATCACATAGTGTAACAGTCTACTCCCAGGCACGAAGCTATGCGATCGCGGACCAATCAATGCGATCGCATAGAGTAATGGAACTGACACCAGCAAAATGCAATTACACCAGATTTTTACACTTTAACTCACCCCGTTAGCTACCCTAAACTCACCCGAGCCCTCGGGTCTCAAAACCAAAACCACACAAGACTCCCAAAACATCATACAGACTTGTTCAAGCTTTTAAATCATCAAATATCATCAAAACAAGGAATTAAACCTCAAAACTCATAGAAATTTCTTAAAACTTCATAAAGCTTAACTTTTTCAATTTTGACCCGAAACACGTCATTTCAAGTCCATTTTACGCCAAAATTCACAGATGAGTTAAATAACGTATATTAAACCTGTTCCGGGCTCCGGAACCATAATACGGGTCTGGTAACACAGTTTTCACATAATTATTCATTTTCAAAAGCCTTTATTATTTTCAAAAAATAATTTCCTTTAAAAATTCATTTCTCGGGCTTGGGACCTCGGAATTCGATTCCGGGCATACGCCCAAGTCCTATATTTTCCTACGGATCCTCTGAGACCGCCAAATCATGGGTCCGGGTCTGTTTACCAAAAATGTTGTCCAAAGTCAACTTTATTCAATTATTTATTATAAGAACTCTATTTTTATCAGATTTTCACATAGAAGCTTCCCGGCTACACGCCCGGGCTGCGCACGCATATCGAGGTGAGATCAACGGAGGCTTTTGGAGCCTCGAAACACAGATATAGCTAAAATTACTTAGGATGACCTTTTGGTTCATCACAGTTCCGTTGATTGATTTTCTGAAATTTCTTTCGCATTATATTGTCATTGTTATTGATTACATCGTGAATTCTATAGATAGATGTTGTTTTCGGTAATTCCTATATTCATGGTTGCTTAATTTATTAGACCAGTGGTGTCTTGACTAGTCCTCGTCACTACTCCACCGAGGTTAGTCTTGATACTTACTTCGCACCGCTGTGGTGTGCTCATACTACACTTCTGCGTATTTTTGTGTGCAGATTCAGGTATTTATTTTTAGTAGTTGCGCGGTGATTGCCGAGAAGACTCAAGGTAAACCTGTTGCTGCGTTCGCAGGCTTCAGAGTCACCTTCTTGTTTTTATTCAACTGTACTCCCTTATTCCTAAATAGTTGTATTAGGAGTTGTAGAAATATCTCGTAGAGCTTATGACTTGTATTACCGATTTTGGAAACATTGTAATTTTGTCGAGATTTCCCTATCGAGACTGTCAGATTTCCTTATTATTGTTTTATTCAGTAAATATTAGGTTTACCTAGTCCTTAAGACTAGGGGCCATCACGACACCCCGCGGAAGGAAATTTGGGTCGTGACAATTGAAAAGTTTTAACGTGAAGGAAAACTTGGCGTTTGTTTGTTTGATGTTGTTTATGACTTGAGATGATGGTTAATTTGGTCTCAGAAAATTTTGAGAGTGATTGGGGACACTGAACCTCCGTTTGACCATAAATTTTGGCATCACTTTTTTCAAAAATAAAATAAAAAATTTATTTGTTTATGGACTATGATCAATTTTTGAAAACATTTTGAAAAGAATAATCAAGTTCCCAAAAATAGTTTAGGGAAGCTTTTGGGTGAAAATATTTCTTCCACTCATAAAGCTTCAACGTTTTTTCAAATAAAACACATACCCAAATACAAATCCAACTTCCAAAAAAAATTAAACATAAATTCAAAAATTCATTTTTCAAGTTTCAACCAAATCTATGTCCAACCGCTAACCCAGTCTCGTTTTGGAAGCTTAAGTTGAAAGGGTTGACCAATATTTGATTTTTGTGTAAATGGCCTAGGATTGGTGATTTGATGATTCCAATAGGTTTGTATGGTAATTTTGTATTTGAGTGTATGTTCGTATTTGGATTTGGAGGTTCCTAGGATGTTTTGGCTCTATTTGCCGAAAGTTGGCAATTTGAATATTTGGGGAGTTCCTAAGTTTGTCCGGGAGTTAACTTTGGTGATATAGGATTTGGATTGTTATTTTGAAACTTGAAATATGTTCATTTTATCATTTAGGACTTGTGCGCAGAGTTTGAATGTAATCCGAATTGGTTAGGCTTGATTCACATGCTTGGCTGGAAGCTTGGAAATTGTTGAACTTAAGAGAGGTTCAATTTGTATCTTGATCAACAATTCTTGATTTTGGTGTTATTCACGGTGTTTTGAGCATGTGGATAAGTTTGTATTAGGTATTCGTACTTATTGGTATAATAGAATATGGGTCCCGAGATGGCTCGGGTGTGTTTTGGATTATCATGTTACATGTTGGCAGAACTAATTCTGGTTTGTCGCACCTGCGGAACTTTTGGCGCAGGTGCGAGGTCGAAGAAGGGGAGGGGAGGTTGTAGAAGCGGAGTTTGGCCTTGTCTTAGTAGACCGCATGTGCGAAAGCAAATGCATAGAAGCGCTTGTGCACCTGCGAGGATGGACTGCAGATACAATTCTGCAGAAGCGAATGTCAACTGGTTAAGTGGTTCTCGCATCTGCGGGGGTTTTGTCGCAGATGCAGAATTGCTAGTAGAAGAAAACATTTTGAGGATTTGGCATATTTCATTATTTGGAGTTTGGAGCTCGGCAAAAGGCGATTTTTGAGGAGATTTTTATCACAACTTTGAGGGTAAGTATTTTCTACCTGGATTTAATTATGTATCTCAATATTTCATGGATTTGTACACTTGGAACATGGATTTGAAAGAAGAAAATTGTGATTTTAGCCTACAACTTAAAGGAATGAATTTTGGGGATTTGAAGGTTGATTTGGACATGGTTTAGAATCTAATCACATATTTAGATTTCGGGCTTATGGATAGTGGGATCTACCCCTTGACTCGGGTTTTGACTGCATAGCGGGTTGACTTTTTTTTTTTTAAATACTTTTGTGGGTTTGATTTAAGATCAAAGGCTTATTGTTTGGAGTTATTTTATATGACTTTATTTGACATTATTGAGTTGTTTTTAGTATATTTGAGTCATTCAAAGTTGAATTTGGACGGTTACGCGATTGTTGCTTGGTTTTAGCTTACTGGATGAAGGTAATTCCCTTGTCTATTCTTGTAAGAGGGATTCTCCCCATAGATGACCTATTTTCTACTTGTTTAATGATTTAGGAGTCACATATATGCGAGGGGGCGAGCATATATACGTAGCTAGGTCTTGACAATATCTATTATCATTGACTTAAATTGTGCTTTGTTGAATTATGTGAAGTTATTATCCATATTCAAACTGATTCTATGACTGCGTGATGATTTATATTCATGATTTAGGAGTATGCCTAGTGTTATGACTTATTGATTTGACATGAAGGATTATTTGCCAAGCTTTATTATAAATATGTGGTCGTACACTTGTCTTATTTGCTCCGTGAATTTGGTGGTTTCTGTGGCCTAATTGACTGATGATAAATAATATGATTTAACTAGGACATGCTAAATAGCTTATTGAGTTGTTGTAGTAAATTGAGTTACATGATTTTTCATAGCCATCTTTTAGCTATATGAGCTTTTTATTCGCATTCTTATTAGCATGTCTGGTGCCCTTTTACTATATCATTTCATACACATATGCATGAGCGAAGAGAGTTAGTTATGGAGTAAAGTTGAGGATCTTTTTGGCTCTATAGGCACTTGAGCGTATATTGATATTGGTTATTGGTTAAAGTGACTAACGCTTTTTGAATTTGTCCCTTCGGAGTCAGGTGATTACCCATGTTACCTTGGGCCTTGTGAGCATAGGTACACGTGATCCTTGTGAGCGCTGGTTTTGTTTGTAAAGAAGAAGGATAATTATATGAGGATGTGTATTAACTATCGCTAGTTGAACAAGGTTATCATCAAGAACAAGTATCCACTACCATACATAAATGATTTATTTGATTAACATCAGGGCACTAAGGCGTTCTCAAAGATTGATTTAAGATTGGGGTATCACCGGTTGAAGATTAGGGCTTCGGACATCCTGACTGCTTTGGGGACTCGTTATGGGCATTATGAGTTTTTGATGATGCTTTATGGTTTGAATAATGCCCTAGTAGCTTTTATGTAGTTGATGAGCAGTGTGTTCCATCCTTTATTTGGATTCTTCTATCGTTGTGTTCATTGATGATATCTTAGTATATTTTTATAGTGCTAAGGAGCACGAGCAACATTTGAGGATTGTGCTCCTGATTTTGAGGGAGAAGAAGTTGTATGTTAAGTTCTCCAAGTGTAAATTTTGGTTGGACTTGGTGGGGTTATTGGGTCATATGATATCTAATGTTGGGATCAAGGTGGACCTGAAGAAGATTGAGGCAGTATAGAGTTGGAGCTGACCTTCTTCCGCTACATAGATCAGGAGCTTCTTAGGTTTGTCTGGTTACTACCGTTGCTTTGTAGAGGGATTTTCATCTATTACAACTCCATTGACCAAGTTGACTCAGAAATGCGCTCCGTTCAGATGGTCTGACGAGTGTAAGGAGAGCTCAAGTCTTCTTGATTGCAACTCCAGTTTTGCCATTGTTCTCAAGATTGCAATTGTATACAGTTTATGGTGATGCCTTTTGGGTTGGCCTTGGGTGTGTGTCGATGTAGGACAGTAGGGTAATTGCATATGCGTCACTCCAGTCCCATAAGAAGAAACTAGTACATGATTTGGCATTAGCAACCATTATTCATGTGCTCAATATTTGGAGGAATAATTGTATGGCGTGTATTGTGAGGTTTACACTGATCCTTAGAGTCTTTGGGATTTGTTCAAGCAAAAGGATTTGAATTTGAGGCAGCGGAGGTGGTTGGAGTTGTCGAAGGAATATGATATCATTATCTTGTATCAACCGGGGGAAGGCAAATGTGGTATCGGATGCCTTTAGTAAGAATGTGGAGTATATGGGTAGTTTGACATTTACTCAAGTAGTGGAAAGGCCTTTGACTATGGATGTTCAGGCTTTGGCCAATAGAATTGTGAGGTTGGAGTTTCTGAGCACAAAGAGTTCTTGTGTGTGTGTGTTGGCGCAGTCGTCCTTGTTTGAGTGCATTAAGGCTCGTCACTATAACGGCCCCCATTTTCTAGTCCTCAAGGACACGGTGTTGCGGGGTAGTGCTAAGGAGGTGGTTATTGGTGATGATGTTATTTCGCGGCTTCAGGGCCGGATTTGTGTTTCTAATGTGGATGGTTTGAGGGAGTTAATTTTTGAGGAGGCTCATAGTTTGAGATATTCTATTCATACAGGTGGTACGAAGATGTACGATAATTTGAAGCAGCATTATTGGTGGTGAAGGATGAAGAAGGACATCGTTGAACATGTCGCGCCGTATTTGAATTGTCAGGAGATTAAGTATGAGTATCAGAGACCAGGTAGTTTGCTTTAGAGGTTAGATATACCGAAGTGGAAGTGGGAGTGCGTTACTATGGATTTTGTGGTAGGATTGTCACGGACCTTGAGGAGACTTAATGTTGTTTGGGTCTGTCACGCCTCAAAATCGAGGGGTGCGACCGGCGCTCAACCGAGCAAGCCCGACTGAGCAAGCCTATTAGGTTTCATTCTACCCAAAATTTATTTATGAATAACAAGGAGATGGACTCCATAAATCTTACTTTATGAGCATTACATTGACAATTTTTATCTTCGTCTTTCATTAATGGTTGCAATCATACTAAACAAACTATTAAAATAAATACAAAGGAAACATTTTTCTAACTAACAACATTTCTAGTTAAATTTTTCAATAACCAACGCTTCCCACAATCTGTCTACGGAGCCTCTAAGATAGAAAAGACAAGGTGACCCTGCCGGCGACAAGGCCCCGACAATACCTCAAAGCATAACAACATAAGAAAAAGAAATGTGACATATTCTATACATAACCCCGGAAAGAAATGGGGCTCACCAAGACTGTTGTGGGGAGAAATAGAAGGCACCGCTACCTGCGATCAACGCTACCAACTTCAGAGCCACCTACATCCATTAAAAGAAGTAGCGCCCCCAGCAAAAGGGACGTTAGTACCATCGAATAGTACTAGTATGTATGAACAAACTTTAATCTAAGTAGAATAAAGAGTAAACAAGCAGGAAGGCAATCATAGAAATAAAATAACACTACACAGGAATTAAGGAAGATAAATAAGAGTCTCATAGTTTCTTGTTTCATCTTTTCATCCTTTTGATTAATATCCTCTTAACGCCAAGTTCCACATTTTATAGTACCACCATGTCGTTTTTACACGGAGTCCGGTCTCGGCCCGACCGGCTAGGCCATCCCAGTGAGACATAACCAACATCATAGTTTATACCCATATTTCGATGTAAATACTACCATGAGCACAACATGAAGTCCGATCTCGGCTCGATCGGCTAGGCCATCTCACTTGGGACATAACCATATCAATTAATTATTCAGTTCACATTTATCACATAGTCCTTGGAGCTTGGATACATTTAATAATTGACTTTGGTTCCCTTTTCATTCGTTCAGTAGCACTATCCTTTGTATTGATAAGTTCCAACAAATGATGAATTGTGCACATAATAGGATAAGCATAAAGAACCGTGATTCACAATTCCAAGTAACATGGTGACATGGTAAACAACTAAGACAATTAGGAAACAAAATCTTACACCTCAACACATTAGAACAATCAATTCAAGTATGATCAAGCAAAGAACTCATACCAAATGCTCGGACACTAACGAGATGATTCTACAAAGATTAAAGTCAGCCATACATACCTCGACTGGGTGTTTATCCCTAATTCCTAGACGACTTCAAAAATTGTCACGACCCAAAAATCCCACCTTCGGGCCATGACTGCGTCTAACGTTGAACCCGCTAGACAAGCCAACGTTTGAACTAAATAAAACTCATTAACAACAAATACGAACAAGATAACTAAGGCTTCGATGGCCCACCATATGAAATTTAACAAAATAACCCAAAATACAACATAGCACTTTTCGAAATAAAACCCATAAACAAATCCCAGAACTGGTGTCACATACTCACGGACTATCTAAGAGATTACTACAAACAAAAGGTCTGAAATAAATACATAAGACTGTCTTTGAAATACAAAGTAAGACAGAGCTGAAAGTGGAAAGTAGAAGGTGACGTCAAGGCCCACGAACGTCTGCGGGTCTACCTCGAGTCTCCTGTGTGACTGAATGAGATGCTCCGATCGTCAGTGATCTTCGGGTCCGGCTGCGTAATCTGCACATCATAAAGAGGTGCAGGTGTAGCATCAGTACAACCGACCCCATGTACTGAGTAAGTGTCGAGCCTAACCTCGACGAAGTAGTGACGAGGCTAGGACCAACACAACATATGTACCCGTGCAATTTTATATAATGACAGGAAAAATGGCAACATAAATGAGCAAGTAACACAAATACGGGGAGAACATGCTGGGGAGATAGGGGTAACAATATGCTAGCACAGCAGAACAGGGTAATAAATGAAACGTAAAAATAAGGCAGAAAATTTAACTTCTCAAACATATAGTGAACAGAAAAGGCACGGCATGTCCCCTCGTGCATAACCTCACAATCACTCGGCACGGAATGTCCCCTCGTGCATATATAATATAATAACACTCAGTCAACACGGCATGTCCCCTCGTGCGACGAATAATAAAAACACAAAGCAACAATAATGTGAGAGTCAACAATACGAAGTCTCAAGTGCATGGAAATGTTTAATACAATTCTATTGTTCCGGCAAGGAGAAAACATCATTTACAACATCAACAAATGCCCGACAAGGGTCTCAGCTATAACCAACCTCGCATCAGTAATACAATTTCAACAGTGTAAGCCTCAACTGGAACGAATACTTCAATAACTCTCCACGTCATGAAACAACATCAAGTATTACTTTTAATTCATAATTTACTCATAGTGCGGGGAATATGAAGAACATAGCAAATTTCATCACAATTGACTCACGGGCATGCTTGACCGCAACGCATAGGCACTCGTAACCACGCCTATACGTTGGACATGAGTTACACATAGCAATTAAGACTCTATACCTAATCCCTCAAGCTGAGGTTAAGCCAAACACTTACCTCGGCTCCAAAAATTGCAAGTCAAGCCTCGATCACAGCCTTTCCTTTAGAATCCGACTCCGGAACGGTATTATCTAGACATAATCAACCCAAGTATATCAATAATGGCTCAATAAATCAAACCCATAGCCTAATTATTTATTTCAAAGCATTCTTCCTAAGATTCCGAAATTTGACCCCGGGCCCGCTTGGTCCAAACACGAGGCTCGGACCAAAACCCGATCACCCATAACCCCACGAGTTAGAATATATGATTTGTGTTAAGATTCGACCCCAAATGGAGGTTGAATTACTCAAAATTCTAAAAATCCAACTTTACCTAGAATCCTTAATTCCTACTTTAATTTCCATGTTTTTAGGCCTAGAGTTTAGTGATTAATTGAATAAATTAAGAGGAAACGAGATCAAGAGCACTTACCTATGGAGTTATGGAGGTTGGGGAGCTTGATTCTTGGTTATAGAGGCTTGGGGAAGAAGATAGAAGTGAAAAATGGGAAGAATCCCGTATAAGGTTCTGTTTTGGACTTAAAGAAAAGACCTGGGCAAAATACTTTATGCGTTCGCGTGCACTGACCCGTGTTCGCACATGCTTATCTCCCCAGGCCTATGCGTTCGCGAGCCCAGAGCTGCGTTCGCACAGAGCAAAGTGGCTCCCCACCCCAGCTCCCTTAACAGGAAGTGCGTTCGCACCGGACTAGCCGCGTTCGCATAGGCTTAAGCTCCCTGGCCTGTGCGTTCGCGTGGAAGTCTGTGCGTTCGCATAGAGTAATCCCAATCCCCTCCCCGCGTGTGATATGCGTCCGCATGGCCATCAACGCGTTCGCATAGTGCAAATTAGACCCTGAACCCAGACCCCACTTTTTACCCTGTGCGTTCGCACCCCCTTGAGTGCGTTCGCATAGGGTAATTTACCTGGACACCAGAAACCAGCAATTTACACTACATTTTTCATGTTTTTCACACCCTGTTAGCTACCCGAAACTCACCCGAGCCCTCGGGGCTTAAAACCAAAAACACACACGACTCCCAAAACATCATATGAACTTGTTCAAGCTTTTAAACCATCAAAATATCATCAAACAAATGAATTAAACTCCAAAATCTATAGAATTTTCCTCAAACTTCATAAACTTCTAAATTTCCCATTTTAACTCCGAATCACGTCGTTTCACGTCCGTTTTACACCGAATTTCATAGATAAGTCACATAAAATATAATAAACCTGTTCCGGGCTCCGGAACCATAATACGGGCCCGGTAACATGGTTTTCACATAATTATTCATTTTCAAAAGCCTTTATTATTTTTAGAAAACAATTTTCTTTAAAAATTCATTTCTCGGGATTGGGACCTCGGAATTAGATTCCGGGCATACGCCCAAGTCCCATATTTTTCTACGGACCCTTCGGGACCGTCACATCACGGGTCCGGATCCGTTTACCAAAAATGTTGACCAAAGTCAACTTTATTCAATTATTCAATTCAAAAATCAAATTTTTATCAAATTTTCACATGGAAGCTTCCCGGCTACCTGCCCGGGCTGTGCACGCATATCGAGGTGAGATTAATGGCGGCTTTCGAGGCCTCGGAACACATATTTAGCTGGAATTACTTAGGATGACCTTTTGGGTCATCACAAAAATCCTTCAACCTTTCCAATCTATTCAACAAAATAACACATTCAAATCTTAATCAGGAATTTGATCATAGACCTAGTTCGACTGAGCCCTTACACCCCCATTACGAACTTGCTAAGGCCCCATCCCCCATTTCTTTCTATTTTTGCCTTTGCTTACCCTCACATAGTCTTAGAATCTCATGCATACAAGGATATTACCACCCCATCCCACATTTACTTGACAATTTATCCCCTCACCCGTTAACTAGATTTTTTGAATTTAGAGGATATGGTATGAGTTCTTACCTGTAAATTTAGGCCCTTTTGAAATTCTTCAATCATGCAATCAAGAATGGTGATGATGGAGGGTGGGTGACTTCTTCTCACTCTAGAATCTCTCTTCCTCACTCTATAGCATCAGAAAAATAGTTTAAAATGATGAGGAATGGGTTTTATATTGGTCTGGGGTCGGGTTAAAAAAATTAGAAAATGGGGTGCCCCGACTCAAAAATGTGGTCGTATATGCGACCGCAAAACAAAAATGCAGCCCGCAAACCCGCCGCAGAAATGGCCTCAACTGGGGTGAAAAAGAAGGGCACACTGACCGAGTATGAGGCCATTATGCGGCCCGTATACCTGTTCTACGGTCGCATAATGCGCCACAGAACTCCCCTCGCAAAACTCCAAGGCAGATATGTGATGGATTATGCAGCCCGCATATCAGATATGGGATCGCATTTTGGGCCGCATAATCATCTTCAAATTTTCCAGAAATCTGATTCACTCTGCGGCCAGTATGTGGTTCGCATAACTGTTATGCGACTGCATAGTGGACCGCAAATTTGCATCTTTTTGCGAATTTTCTTCCTCTAAGTCCATAGGGTATTTTTAATCCAAAAAGTCCGAACCGCGGCGAGCTTGCGAGTCGCGAAGAATTTCTACAACTATAACAACATAGGAATCTAACTAGGCATCGTTTTGGTTAAGGATTTTACGGGTCCTTACAGGGTCATTATGGACAGGCTGACCAAGTCTATGCATTTCGTTCTGGTAGAATTCCTACACTTCGGAGTAGTTGGCTATATCTACATCATAGAAATTGTAAGCTTGCATGGTGTGTCTACGTCTATCATCTCGGATCATGACATTCAGTTTACATCGCACTTTTGGAGAGCTGTTCAACGTGAGTTGGGCACGCATGTGGAGTTGAGTACTGCATTTCATCTCAAATGGATGGGCAGTCCGAGCAGACCATTCAAATATTAGAGGATATGTTGAGAGTATGTGTTTTTTATTTTGGTGGCTAGTGAGATCACTTTCTACCATTAACAGAGTTTGCATACAACGACAATTACCATTCTAGTATCCAGATGGCTCCGTATGAGGCCTTATATGAGAGGTTATGACGTTCTTCGGCTGATTAGTTTGAGCATGGGGAGGCAAGGTTTGGTTTGTGATGTTTTGGAGAAGGTGGAATTGATGAAGGAGAGCTTCGTATAGCGCAATATAGACAAAATATTTATGCTGATATGAAGGTCCATGATGCAGTTTTCATGGAGGGTAAGAAGTTTCTTCTCATAGTGTTTCCTATGAAGGGCATGATAAGATTTGGAAGGAAGGGAAGTTGAGTCCTCGGTATATCGGTCTATTTGAAGTGTTAGAGAGGGTTGATGAGGTAGCTTACAAACTTGCTTTGCCCCCCAGCTTGTTGGGAGTTCATATGGTGTTTCATTCCGCCATGCTTTAGAAGTATTATGAGGATCAGTCATATGTGCTAGATTTTAGCTTGGTGCAGTTCGATGAGAATTTGGCTTATAAAGAAGAGTTGGTGGCCATTTTTAAAATGTAGACCCGGAAGCTGAGGTCGAAGGCATTGCATCCATGAAGGTTTAGTGGAGAGGTCAACTGGTTGAGGAGGTGAATTGGGAGATCGATAATGATTTTTGGAACTGATATACTCATCTTTTTGGCGCTTCAAGTATGATTCTAAACCCGTTCGAGAATGGATTTTATTTAAAGGGAGAGAATGTAACAACTCGACCATTCGTTTCGAGCATTTGAGGCTCGTTCCCCAATTTGATGCTTCCCATGTGTTTGATTGTTCTTTTGTGACTTACAAGGATGGTTAGTTTGGTTTTGGGAATATATAAGAGTGATTGGAGACACTTAATCTCATTTTAGAAGCTTAAGTTAAAAGAGTTGACTAAGGTTTGATTTTTGTGCAAACAATCTCAAATTGATAATTCGATAGTTCCGATAGGTTCGTATGGTGATTTTGGACTTATGTGTAGGTTCGAATATATATTTGGAGGTTCCTAGGATATTTTGGCTCTATTTATCGAAAATTTGCAATTTAAAGGTTTGGAGAGTTTCTAAATTTGACTAAGAGTTGACTTTAATGATATCAGATTCCAATTGTTGTTGAGGAACTTGGAATAAGTTCATTTTATCATTTGGGACTTGTGTGTAGAGCTTGAATGCAATTCGGATTTGGTTAGGCTTGAATTTGGCGCTTGGTTGTGTCACGACCAAAAAATCCAGCTAGTCATGATGACACCTAACCTAACCTAACCCGCTAGGTAAGGCAATTAACAATAATCCAAGTTAATGAGATTTAGTGAGAAAATAAATGATAGAATAATTGAACATTTATACACTTCCCAAGGACTGGTAATACAATCATGAGCTTCTAAGATTCAAATTTACAATTGGTATGAGATAAATACATCATGTGTTTGAAATATACATGAACAGATTAAAATTTTAAAGCTACCCAGAACAAGAGGCAGCTATGATCAGGATGTAGGAACATCTTCAATGCCAGCTCCCGCCATACCCAGCAACATCAACATCCAAAATCTGCACACAAGGTGCATAATTGTACTATGAGTACAACCGACCACATGTGCACAATATTCTAACTTACCTCGACTAGGTAAAAGAAGCAAGAACTATTGATGATACTCCCTAACACCTGTGCAGTTCATAATTTCAACAACTGTAGAACAAAAATATAATCAAATAAGGGAATCTAAGGTAAAGCCACATTGATACTCACAATTCTCTGTTTTCAAGTATTCTGATCAGTCAAAAATCCTGCATATAAGGAAGATATGCAAGTAAATCAGATAAACAGTCAAAGAAACCGCAAGTAAAGATAAAATGCCATAACCAACTATCAGCCCGTTGCGGCGCGCAACCCGATCCGAATATAGAACCAACTCTCCTAAAGCTCACATCAATTAGAAACCCACCGTTTTCTCACAATCAAAGTGTACACCATCAAGAGAGAAACATGAGAGGGTGACCCAAAGGGAATGGATCCGTATCCACACGTTGTACGGACAACTGACGTACTAATAATATCAACCGCACACACAACTCACGTGTTGCACGGACAACTCACGTGCTAATAATATAAATATCTGGATCTGCACGGATAACTCACGTGCTAATAACATAAATATCTGGGTCCACACGGATAACTCACGTGCTAATAATATAAATACCTGGATCCACACGGACACACGTGCTGCACGGAAAACTCACTTGCTAATAATATAAATATCTGGATTCGCACGAACAATTCATGTGCTGTAGATTCAACCCACATCTAATAATATAAATATCTGGATCCCCACCGACAACTCACTTGTTGCACGAACAACTCACGTGTTTCACGGACACCTTATGTGCTAATAATATAAATATCTGGATTCGCACGAACAACTCATGTGTTGCACGGACAACTCACGTGCTAAAAATATAAATTCGCCCAGGATGGTCATAGGCACCCAGTCCAAATCACATCACACAGAGGCAAGTATACAAGAACACATGTAAACAATGGATAAATATCATATTTCATGCTCCTGGACTAGTATAATAACATGCTAGAGTGTAAGCATGTGCAATGTGTGCTATCATAGCTCAAATCCGCAATTTGTCATAGAAATAGTAATTGTCTAAGTTTATTCAGGGAATTGGCCTCTTCGTAACCTCAAGTATGGCTCAAATGGTTCACAACAATGGTACAAATATGAGAAACATTATAACTTTAAACTTAACAGTCAACTCTAGGCATATCATAGCATAAGCATTACCCCGAGCATGAATAATTACCCTGGTGCTCGCACATGGGCTCAAACCTCACACGTATGTGCATTCATAGCGCGTAGCTATCACAAATAATTCAGGCAACTAATGCCTCAACCAAGTTTAGATAGGATTCTTACCTCAAAAGTCAAATTCAACTGAGCAAGCCAACCAATACTCTAAAAATTACATTCCCCGCGTATCGACCTTCGAACGACGCAAAACTATCCAAAAACAATTCAAATACATCAATTAATGTCTAAGGAAACAATTTCAAATGATAAAGGCCAATTTTTTAATAAAAATTCCGAAGTCAACCAAAAAGTAAAACCTGGGATCGCACCTTGAAAGCTGATGAAACTCAAAAAATCCGACAACCCAGTCAATTATGAGTCCAACCATACTAGTTTCACTCAAATCCGACTCCGAATCGATGTTCAAAACTTGAAAATTCATTTTATGAAATTATAGACAATTCCTCCAGTTTCTCTTTCAAAATCAATAACCAAACGCTGAAAACGAAGATTAATTCATGAAATATGATAACAAGTGACTCAGGAATTCTTATCCCAATTCGTGTGGTGAAATTTCGCTTCAAAGTCGCCCAAACCGAGTTCCAAAATCCCAAAATGTGAAATAAACGACCAACCTTAAATATATAGAATCTGCCCAGGCATGCTCACACCCACAATCAAATTTCAAAGCCGAATTCCAATATTATTCTTCTATACATACCGTAATCAAATTCTGTAGCAGTCACTTTAGGCCCAAAGACTTCATCTCATCAAATACAAGCTACTCTATTGATGTGTCACACCAATACTAGCTAAAGCCATAAACTGTGCAATCCGTGCACCAATAAGCAACAATTCAAAAGTATTCAAACATGGAAAATGAATCAAATGATAGAACCGTCCTGCAAATTCATCTGATACCACCATAGGTGCAATGCTACGAACCCATCACACATAATATAATCAATACACATGAATCTAACACAAAGGATCATATCCCAACATAACTCCGCTATAATGCATGACCCATCAAGACACCGATCCATATGAAAATACCTCAAGCCACAATGCTCAAAATAAACAACTACACGTGATTCATCATCAAATACACGAAGCACATGACTGTTACAACCCATATTTTCGTACATAAGAGTACGTCGTAAGTCAATTTATGTAAACTCAGAAATGAGATCATCTTTGAAAGTACATAAAGTAAGTTAATCATGTTACCATGGAGGTTACAAATATTTAAGATCATGAATAACAATTACCAAGAGGCTTGGAAGGCTTAGAAGCAAAACAAATTGAAGAAAATAAGTCTCTTCAAAAGTCGACCAGTTGGGAATGTTATAACATGTACCTTTGGGGTGAGACTAGGTTTCTTAACATGATAAAAAGGTTATGTTATGAGTTATTTTAGGCTTATTACAGTCGTGTGTAATGTTTGGAAGTCAAGAGAGTTGTGAAACAAAAGTTGTCAAAGGTCATCACAAGTTACATTCATAAATGTGTTGAATATTAGGTCAAAAGTTGCGGAGATTTTGTCCCAATATACTTGGAATTAAGGGATGATCCACATATCAAATAATAGATAAATGAGTCTAATTTTTAACACATTAAACCATTCATCGATACAACATCTGAGTAGAGAGATATTTGATGTTTTACGAGACTGCACAGATTGCAAAGGTGCCAAGTAGGTGTGTCACTGAAGCTTTTTGAGAAATACATTTCGTGTGTTATAAGAGGTCTTCTTGGGACATATTATATACAACATTGAAGGACTTGTGATTTAGTTTCCAACACTCTTAACCGTTCGTTCATATGACATCTTGATAAAATGATATAAGCGTCGGAAGATGGGCCAATGCTAGGGTGCCAAGATAGAACCTCTTTGACTTTTCCTAAGTTGATATATATAGGTATTAGGCCGTCTTTATATTCATTTTTCAATAGAAGATGACCAGTATCGTCTAGGGGTGTTCGTCGGTCGGTATGGTTCGATATTTAGACATTTCAGTTTGGTATTTTCGGTATTCGGTTTCTTAAAATGCTATACCAACAATGTACCTAATTAAATTCAGTATGGTTCAGTTTTTCTCTTTTCGGTTTTGGTTTATTCGGTTGGGTAACTTCGGTTTATTCGGTTTGAACACTAACAGTTGCATAGCGTCATAGACTATAATATTCTTAATTAAAGTACTCAAAAGTACAAAACTAAAAATGTTTGTTGACAAATTCTTTATCCAAATTCGGCAAATATCAACCTAGAGAGAGAAACTACACATAAAGGAATAAATTTGATCATTAGAAATGTCTTCTTACTTGCTTAGAGTTAATTATTCGATTGGGTGTTTGACCTCCGATTTGAGAGATTTTCATATGGTTAGACTCGTGAGCGAACAAGGGTTCAGAAAATATAAATTTTTCCCGATTCCGAGACGTGGGCCCGAGGGGCGTTTTGGTCAAATTTTCTAATTTCGCGTATTAGTTCTGAATTAATTAGTTATTTCGATTTCTTGAATTTATATTTACGTTATCCCATCGAATTGAATAGATTTGGGCCACCCGGAGTTGGATACTCGTGGCAAGAGAGTGATTAGCGGTTGATTTGCACAGTTGAGGTAAGTG
>ML255922.1:0-12135 GCA_005239495.1 Nicotiana undulata
AAGATAAGTACAGACGTCTCTGTACCGATCCGCAAGACTCTACTGGGTCTGCCCGTGACTCGTAAGACTACATGAATCTAAACCTCTGATACCATGTTGTCACGACCCAAATCCTAATTCAAGTCGTGATGGCGCCCAACAGCGGGGTTAGGCAAGCCGATATAACCTTCACTAAGTGATACCCTTCCCATTCGATCCAAACAAATCAGTAATTACCAGTTTAAAACAACTAACATGATACTAGCCTTGAGTGAAGGTAAAATCATAGTAAATACAAGGCCGAAATCAATCATATACATAGATATAAAACCCAAAACCCAAAATATATACCGCGTGTGTGCCAGGAACTAGTGTCACGAGTGTCACGGGTAACTACTGAATATACAATGACTACAATATATACAGGGTCTCGGTCTGAATGAAATAGATAGAGAGTATATCAAAAAAAATTCCAGGGTGCTGCTAGGAAGTCGCCAGGAAAGCGCTCACCGTGAAGTATGACCACGCTATCAATATCTAGCACCGGCCTGAAGATCAGATGGACCAGCACTGTACAGTCAAGTACAGAAAACGAAAGAAAGTGCAGCATGCGTACATATATATAAATATGTACCTAGTGAGTATCCCGTCTAAACTCGAATAAGTAGTGACGAGAGGTCGACTAGATACTCACTAAGGTCCATCAACATAATATAGAATGAGATAGGCTAAAGCAATAGGCATGCGAAACAGTAAACAACAAGTATATGAACACATAATGTAACACAAGTAAGAACACCAAGTACCAATTCCTCTTATTCAACAATACCTTGCCAATACTGTCATATGTGATCTAGACTCAAGTGTACATATACCGACACGGACAAGACAACTGGCCGGAGTCATAAGGTAGGTCATAAGGACTGAGGTCATAAGCTCCCCACGATCGCGAATCATACCTGCGACTCGTGTGCTGACTCGATGGTAATAAGCTCCCCACGGTCGTGCATCATGCCTGCGACTCGTGTGCTGAATCGATAGTAATAAGCTCCCCACGATCGCGCATCATGCCTGCGACTCGTGTGCTGACTCGATAGTAATAAGCTTCCCACGATCGCGCATCATGCCTGCGACTCGTGTGCTGACTCGATAGTAATAGTATTCACATGTAGGTACCTACGGGTACTGACTCGATCGTGAACTCAACAGGATTTGTGTCAATATCATATCACTGATAGCTAATTAGGATTTACATCATCATATTTTTACCTCTCCCATGTCATTTCAACAATAAACACAATTTATAATACGTACAATGGTTCAAATAAGGCACGAAATGGCATGCTCGTGGGTCCTACGGCTACCCGACATAGCAATATAGTTGCCACGTACGGACTCCGTCACTTGGTACGTACGCGGCCACGCTCAACATGTACACGTAGAAAACAAGGAACCTACGGGGGCATTTCCCCCTTACAAGTTTTGAAAGGAGACTCACCTCGTGACGATATCACCCCTCAGATCAAGGATGCGCCCGAATCTCCAAAATTCACCCTCGACGGCTCGCAACTAACCAAACATGGTATAATTGGATTAATTTAGGTTCCAAGAAAAAAGGAATCAACAAGAAATCCTAAAATTAAGCATTCTTGACCATTTCCTGAATTTCGACCCCGGGCCCACACGTTTTGATTTCAAAAGTTCTTGAAGGAATCACCTACCCGAAGTCTAAGGATTGAAGTTATGTGATCTATACAAGGATTCATAGCCTCAAATGAATAATTCACCAATCCATTCAAAGCCCTAGAATTTCTATCAAAATTTTATGATTTTTGATTCTTTAGGAATTAAACCCGTTGAATTCTATGCATAATAGTGAAAACTAGAAGAGAATTACTTACCTCTACATGAGAGGTCGTGAGAGGTGTTGCTCAAACTTGGATGCTCTCTAATGGAGGTTGATGGTGGATAAAAATGAAGAAAACCCGTATTTTTGGACATTTAAAGGGGCTGGCAAACAGTGATTTCTGCACCTGCGACCTTGGGACCGCAGGTGCAGTCTCGCACCTGCAAGGATATCATTGCCCCTGCGGAAAAGGGCCTGGGACCCTGGGCATCGCACCTACGGAGAAGGAGTCCGCACCAGCGGTCCCGCTCATACTGAAGAAGGGTCGCGCCTGTGATGAGGGATGAACCTGCGAAGGTTGGACCGCAGGTGCGGACTCGCACCTGCGACTGAGAGACCGCAGGTGCAGTCACACCAGAAGTAGCTGCACCAGTAATGATTTTTGGCCTCGTGCGGGGTCTGGGAGGCACCTGGGCCCACTCGAGCCCCCGTCAAAACATACCAACAGGTCCAAAATCATTATACGGACTTGATCGAGCCTACGGAACACTCATAACATCGTTAAAACTCAAAATCACCCTCCAAAACCTCTGAAATCATAACTTAATAACATTGATTTTTCTAGAATTCATTTCATTGCGCCGAACGGGTCTATACTACTCGAAATGACCTCATATTTCGCAAAAAAGTCATAAATGACTATACATAACTACTCCTAGTTCCGAAATTCTGTTCGGACCTCGATAGCATAAAGTCCCGTTTAAAGCCAAATTCCAAACCTAAAGAAATCCTGATTTCCATTTCGGGCACCGAAATGCTCCCGGGTCGTCAGAAACCCAAGCCGAACATACGCCCAAGTCCGAAATCATCATACGGAGCTACTGGAGCTGTCAGAACTTAATTCCGAAGTCGTTTGCTCAAAATATTGACCGAAGTCAAACTTGGCCAAATAGGCCAACCTTAAGGAACCAAGTGTTTCTAAACCACTAAAATCATTTCCAAATCCCGAACCACCCGCTCCCGCAAGTCATAAAGCACGAGTAGCCGCTATGGAAGGTTTCATTTAAGGGAACGGGGTCGTAATATGCAAAACGACTGGCTGGGTCATCACAGACAGGGTCCTGAGGGCCTCAGGTATGTTTCGGGGTGGTTCCAGATTATTTTTAAGTGTTTGGTTGATGCTATTTTCTGGTGTTTTGGGGGGTTCAGTGCGATCGCACTAGGAGGAATGCAACCGCACAGAAGGAAGTGAGGTTGCATGTCATGGCTTGTGCGACCGCAGGGTTTAATATGCGATCGCAGAGGGTGTGTTTGGAGGCTTCTGGGATTTTGCTTGTGCATTCGCATTGGATGCTGTGCGATTGCACAGAAGGTTGTCTGGGCAGTGTTCTATTTTGAAACGGGATTTTGGCCATTTCTCCATTCTTTCACTTGGTTAGGACGATTTTGGAGAGCTTCAAAGAAGTATTTTCATAAAACATCAATAGGAAAGTTATTCCTTATCATTCCAAGTTAAATACAAGGTTTATGCATGAATTTTAACATGAAAAATTGAGGAAAATTGGGAATTTTGAAGAAAACCTAGAAATTTGTATTTTTGATTTTTACCACAAAATTTAGCATGGAAATTAGAGTAAATTGTATATTCGAGCTAATAAGATTATGGGTAGAGTTTATCTTCTAGAAATTTCAGAATCCGGGCACGTGGGCCCGAGGGCATTTTGGTCAATTCTTTGAGCGGAGATGGGAGTTATGTAATTTGAATTGTTGGAAAATATTAGAGTATATCCAGAGCGAGGTAAGTCTCCTTTCTAACTTTGTGAGGGGGAATTTTCCCCATAGGTGAACTAAATTAATACATGATATTATCTGCGAGGCTACGTGCGCACGAGGTGACGGGAGTCCGTGCGTAGCTACTAATATGCTTATGTCCGGGTAGTTTAGGACCCACTAGCATGCCTTACTTGTTGTACTTGTGATCTTGCCAGTAATAGTAGACCGTTAATATGATCGAAATATTAATTAAATACCTAAGAAGGTTAGAGTTCATTTTTTTTAATCATTTAGAAAGAGAATTATTCTTCCTTGCATAATTATGTTCCGGACAAATTTGTAATATTTGAAACCTCATCAAACTTGGCAAATGAATATCTAGAAATTATTTATGATTCGCGACCCACTGGCATGTATGATTCGCGAGCAGGATAACTATATTCTATATGACCGCGTCGCATGATCGATTCGCGCGCGGGAAAAAGAGATGCATCTATGGTTCGAGTCGTTCGACCCTCGGCAGTGCACAATTTTTTATTGTTAGTTCGTACCGTTTGACCCTCGGCATTTTCTCTCGCACGATAAATATTGCGTATTTCCTGTAATTATTACTGTTTATTGGCCTAAGGAGTTATGAATTGGCAGCTAAAAAGAAGAATTAATGTGTTAAATGTGAAAGAAGTTGATATTTCTTATCCCTTATTATTATTAAATTGCCTATGATACTCATGCTTAGCACCTCACTTGATTATATTTATCCGACTTATAGCAAGTGTCTAATTCGACCTCTCGTCACTACCTCTCTGAGGTTAGGCGGGATACTTACCAATTACACGTTGTTTTTGTACTCATGCTACACTTGATGTGCATTTTTATTGCACATGTACTTTCATAGAGATGTGGAGGGTATGGAGATTTAGGCGAGTTGCATCATCTGGAGGCGATCCGCAGCTGACAAAGTCTCCCTCATATTGTATTTGTTTTCATTTTTAAATTCCTTGTCCAATTTGTATCTCGGACAAGCTTCATAGTATTTGTATAAATTCCTAGAATTTGCTCATGTACTTGTGACACTGGGTTCTGGGATTTGTTACGGGACTCACCTACTATTTAAATTTGCTAAAGATGTTATTGCTTTCTCAGCAGGAATTCGATAATTATTACTTAAACAAATGAAAAGGGAATGATTTCAAAATATTATAATAAAGACTTCACTAATTATTAAATGTTGGCTTGCTTGACCGTGGGGTTCGGCGCCATCACGACCTTTATGGATTTTGGGTCGTGACAAATTGGTATCAGAGCACTAGGTACCCTTAGGTTTTACGAGTCATGAGCAAGTCTAGTAGAGTCTTGTGAATTGGTACGGAGACGTCTGTACTTATCTTCGAGAGGCTACGGGGCTGTTAGGAGTAATTCCCTTCTTGATTCCTCATTGTGCGATTCGATTCCTTTGAGGCTTATGCCTATGTTCTTCCTACTCAGTCTTATATGTCGTGAAGCGCTTGCTATGAAACGTGGATTTGAGGAATTTAAATGGTGCTACGGATATGGTGCGAGATGTTTTCCATGTGTAGTTGGTTGGGGTTGTTGTTGTTGCCCTGCAGAAGAATATTATGTTGTTTTAGCTCGATTATTGTGTTTCTTAGAACTTTGAGGCTATGCTCAGGTTGTTATGATGCTTACGATTGGTTATCGCGCGGTGTTGATATGATGGTAGAATGCTTGCCCATATGTCGGGGTAATGAATGACTTGAAAGGAGGTCTTCTCAGAGCGTAATTTTGAGATTTTAGTATTTTAGTTCCGGCGGAGGAAGGGCAATTGGACTATGAATGTTCAAGTCTGGGGGATAAAGTAATAAGACTTGGTGTTATCAAGAGAGGTGGAGTTTTCATCTGTGATGTTGTATCGCTAAATTGATCGAATAGAATGTGTTAAGTTCGCCGTTGTTATAGTTCTTCGGTTGCATTGGCTCAGAGTGCTAAGAAGTAGTATTGAAGAAGCGGTTGTCAGAGATCGTGGTGTGTGGTGGTTCAGAATTGAATAGTTATTCCTAATGAAGACAACTCGAGAAAGATGATCTTCGGAGAGTTTGAAGTCGTGGTGATCTGCTGGTTTAAGAGTTACAAAGAATGATATTGAATTGGGCAGCATCCGATCAAGGAAGACATGTGAGAAGTGTCAGGCGGCGGCTAAATTTCTAAAAGGCCAGGCGTAAGAAAAGGAAGTTAGGTAGTGCTTAAAGGAATGAGGTTAACCAAAGAGGGAGGGCGGCAACATAGTGGTGAATTAGAAGATATTGTAGCGCATTTAGTAGATGTCCATGAAGGGCGGACGAACTGGTAAAGTTGGTGAATGAGAACAGGCTTAGGATGGGGTTTTGATGTTGTAGAGAGTGTGCAGTACAACGTCGTTGGAAGGTGTCAGTTGGTAATTTCCACATGTGGGTTATCTCTCGTGGGCGGGTTAGCGGTCGCGTAGTTGGTAAGTTTCTGCAAGGAATTCTAGTGGTTATTCGGTGGGAGGCCGAATATGTGAATGATGCTAGGGAACTTGAGTATTTAGGGAATGCCAACAAAAGAATTTAGAAGGATTTCGGTGGGGCGTAGAGTGGTGCAAGGAGTATCTTCGGGCTAAGTGGGAGAGTCATATCGCCTGCAATTGGATTGTTGGATTATCTTCTCATGGGGTTGCGAATTATCGGCGTATTGGAATGTTATTGCAACTAAGGGGAAAGGAGTAAAATGGTAATTATGCATGGGATTTGATAAATGTGTTTAAAAGTTGGCCCTATTGGACCAGGGTTAGGCTTTGGAAGATTCAAAATTTATGCTTAAGGCATAGGCGAGTTGTTAGGGTAGTGACTCAGTCACGTGCGACATTGAAAGGGTGTTGGTGTGCTAAAAGGGCCTTGGGGTTGATTGTATTCAGGGCCAAGTCAGAGTGGGTGACTCTCAATAGCGGTCCTAGCAAACGCGAAGGTTAAGAATACGGTGTTTAAGGGTTTCAGGCAGCAGTATGATTAAGAATCGAGCTTTTGTAGTATAATTTCTGAGAAAGGGAAAATGGTTGGAGTGTTCTATGATATTTTTCAGCATGCAGGATAGTATTGGGGGAGTGAGATAAGTAAACTTCGGGGTGTAGAAAGATTATCAGAAGGGTATGAGATGGTTTGTGGGATTGAGATAGCATGGTATCGTGAGTCAAGGCCACTCAGGATGAGTGAGGATTGAGCTTGTTATGAGTTGAATGGGGTTACTATTGTTTCTATGGCTATTAAGGATGATTGAAAGAAGATATATTGGTTAGCCATGGTTGGAATGGCACATGTGCGGTAGTGATCAGTTCCTTCAATGTGATTAAGTTATGCATGTGGTTTGTGCGCCGGTGTGTGCGAGGCTTGTTGGCCGCCATAATAGATCATAATATGAAGAATTAAGTATTATGGCTTGCCAGGTGTAGGCGGATGCCGGAAGGATCATGAGGGTATAGACTATTCCCTGAGGATTTTCCTATTTTTTAAATTTTGAGAAGTCGCTTGTGTGTTGTTATGGTTCTTATGAATTGAGATAAGTAAAATGTTTCTATATGATGAAGTGTTCCCCCTATTAATGATTCAGGAGTTATAATGGAATTCTTGCGCTATTTCATATTGGCATGTCAGGTGGAATAAGCCGTATGTAATTGGGAGTAAGAATCAGGATTGTGGTTCAGTGTTAACAAGGATGTCGTGAGTTCGGATGAGCAGAAAAGAAGGGAATTTGAAAAGTTCAGAGTAAGCTGGTATTGTCTTCAGTGTCACCTGACATCGGCGTTTGGTAAAAAAGTCTTTGTATCTTGGTCATGGGTTCTTGATTTGTTTTACAGCGTTAGCATGGTCGGTGGTATGAATGTGTAGACTTGTTACCTTGTGTGGAAGGTCGTGGGAGCGTGACCACAGGAAGATTGTATAAGTGTGACGTGTAGTCACCCAATTGATTGAAGATTTAGACCAAGTATAAAGAATTGTAATATTGCTTATTTGAGAGTTTATGCCTGGAAGGTGTTCAGTTCATCTTTGTTGCAGATTGTGGGGTGTAGCCCCGGCTATGATGGTGGTTCTTGCGTGTTATGGGAAGAAGTGGGTTATTATGGACCCATATAAGGCTATCACCCTAGTTTAGTGCGAGAAAAATCGTCTTGAAGTGTGTGAATGGATCTAAACAAGACTATGGGCTTCATGCAGGTCAAATGTGTTCATTCAGTATAGCGCTCCTCAAGGAGGGATGTTGGAACATCAGATGTTGTTTCAGCTTCGTCAATTTCATGTAATATTATGATTGGGCCGTGTGAGTTGTGGAACAACTTGATAAATTCCTATGTGCTAAGTTTCCGCGTAATAATGATGTTGTGTGACTAGGAGAGCTCTTGAGATTCAGAGTATATATATATATATATATCGCACCTCAGTTGTGCTTAAGTTTTGTAACATATGGCTTTATTAGTCTCCCCAGGATGGTATTGTGCAATTAGCATGCTTGTGACCATATTCAGTAATTTGTAATAGTGAGCAATTCAGCTCCGTGTATATTTCCTTATGTGAATTTTATGATGTGATCGGGTTGCACGCCGCAACAATGTGATGTCAAGTAAGGTGCTTGTGTCTATTCTTTGTGTTTTTCTTCATGTATTCTGATGAAAATTCATATTAGTTGCGTGAGTTGAGTAGTCCCCTTCCTGAGTCATTTCTTTATGTATCATGTTCGAGTTGTGGCCTATGGGCGCATTGTGGCATCGTGTGAGACTGATGGTCATGCCTGGGGGTGAATTGTTGGCTGAGCAGTTCATATTGGGTGATACGAGATTATTGGATCAGGGGTCAGCGCGATATAATTCTGTGAAGTATGTAAAGAACAAATAAAAGTATTTTGTTGGTAATAAAGTGATGATTTTTGTCAAAAGGAGAGATTCAATGTTTGATTAACTCTACAATTGGTCAAAAATTTCTACACGTCTCCTCCGTTGTGGTGGTATCATCAGCATTATAGCAGGATGTATATATATATATATATATATATATATATATACACGTCTCCTCCGTTGTGGTGGTATCACCAGCATTATAGCAGGATGTGTATATATATATATATATATTATATATATATATATATATATACGTAGGATTTCGGCTATTAAGGTTCAGAGAGTGTCATTGTGGTTAAATGATGAATTATGCGGTGCATGGTGCTAATTCAGCAAAGGTATGCAGTCATGTTATGGTATATCGTCTGGTAGTTGATACGGTGTTTATATATAAGAAACATGCCTGGCAAAGAAATTGAAGTGTTAAAACTCGGTTCAGAGGTTATTGTATGGATAAAAGAGGATGTCTTCAGATTTGGTCAAGCTAATGTGCTCAACTGGGTTATGGTAGCACGGGCAGGTGCACGAGGTGTTAGACAGTGATTTCAGATAACTCCAAAGCAGTTCTTTGCACGGTCAAGGATGAACGTATGCTTAAGTGGGAGGGAATGTAACGACCTGACCGGTCGTTTTGAGCTCTAGCGCGTCGTTCGGTGGTTTGGGACCACGCGCAGCTTCATTTCAGGTATTATGACTTGTACGCATGGTAGGAAATTGAAATTCGGAAAGTTCAGGTGGATTTGGAAAGAAAATTCTCATTTCGGAAGCCTTAAGTTGGAGAAATTGACTAAGATTAGAATTTGGAGTAAACAACCCGGAATCAGGATCTGAAGGTTCCAGCAGGTTCGTATGACAATTTCGGAATGGGGCGTATGTCTGGATCAGGTTTTGGATAACCCGGGAGCGTTTCGGCGTATATTGTGGAAGTTAGCATTTAAGAAGGAATTTCATAAGTATGGGTTAAAGTGCATTTCGGTGTTATTTATGTCCGTTTGGGATTCCGAATCTGGGAATAGCTTTATATGGTGATTCTCGAGTTGGGAGCGCGATCAGAAGTGAATTCGGTTGTTCGTAGGTTATTTTTAAGTCATTTCGCTAAAGATAGAAATTTGAAGGTTTTTGAGAAATCCGACCGGAAGTGAAAATTTTGATATCGGGGTCGGAATGCGATTCTGAAAGTCGGAACAAGTCCGTAATGATGAATATGATTTGGGTGAAAAATTTGGGGTCAATCGGACGTGATTTGATAGGTTTCAACATCGGATGTGGAAGTCAAAAATTTCAAAGTTCATAAAGTTGAATTTTAGTGCGACTCGTGATTTCGGGATATTTTGATGTGATTTGAAGCCTCGAGCAAGTCCGTGTGAGGTTATGGGACTGAGTCGTGTTATTGGATGGGGTCTCGAGGGCCTCGAGTGTTTCGAGGTGGTTCCGGGTTATTTTCAAGTGTTTGGTTGATGCTGTATTCTGGTGTTTTGGGGGTTCAGTGCGATCACAACCCTAACTGTGCGATCGCGGAGGAGAAATTGAGGGGCTGGAATTTTTGGCTTATGTGATCGCACTAGGAGGAATGCAACCGCACAGAAGGAGGTGAGGTTGCAGGTTATGGCTTGTGCGACAGCAGGTTTTAATGTGCGATCGCACATGGTTTGTTTGGAGGCTTCTGGGATTTTGCTTGTGCGATCGCGGTGGATGTTGTGCGATCGCACAGAAGGTTGTCTGGGCAGTGTTCTATTTTAAAACGGGATTTTGGTCATTTCTCCATTCTTTCACTTGTTTAGGACGATTTTGGAGAGCTTCAAAGAGGGATTTTCATTAAACATCAATAGGTAAGTGATTCCTTCTCATTCCAAGTTAAATACATGGTTTATGCATGAATTTTGAACATGAAAAATTGAGGAAAATTGGGAATTTTTAAGAAAACCTAGAAATTTGTATTTTGGATTTTTACCACGAAATTTAGCATGGAAATTTGAGTAAATTGTATATTCGAGCTAATAATATTATGGGTAGAGTTTATCTTCGAGAAATTTCAGAATCCGGGTACGTGGGCCGGAGGGCATTTTGGTCAATTCCATGAGCGGAGATGGGAGTTATATAATTTGAATTGTTAACAAATATTAGAGTATAGTTTCATTGGTTTGTCGTTATTTGACTTGTTTTGGGACGTTGTGCATCAATTGGAGTCATCGGAAGGACTTGGAAGCCGGTTATGGAATTCCGGAGCGAGGTAAGTCTCCTTTCTAACTTTCTGAGGGGGAATTTTCCCCATTGGTTAACTAAATGAATACATGCTATTATTTGCGGGGGCTACGTGCGCACGAGGTGACGGGAGTCCGTGCGTAGCTACTAATATGCTTATGTCCGAGTATTCTAGGACCCACTAGCATGCCTTACTTGTTGTACTTTTGATCTTGCCAGTAATATTAGACCCTTAATATGATCGAAATAGTAATTGAACACCTAAGAAGGTTAGAGTTCATTTTTCTTAATCATTTACAAAGATAATTTATTCTTCCTTGCATAATTGTGTTGCGGACAAAATTGTAATATTTGAAAACCTCATCAAACTCGGCAAATGAATTTCCAGAAATGATTTAAATACTATCTTCATGTTCACTGAAAGAGAATTTTATCATTTCCTTGAAAAACTGTTTTCCTTATAAAAATGCGGATTTATTATGTGAATATGTGTATATATTAGTACCTGAGTCGCATGTATGATTCACGAGCAGGATAACTATATTATATATGAACGCGTCGCATGATCGATTCGCGAGCGGGGAAAATAGATGCATCTATGGTTTGAGTCGTTCTGTCACGACTCAATTCTCCAACTTGTCACGACCCAATTCTCCCTCCGACTGGGTCTCGTGACGGCACCTATTCTAGATGACTAGGTAAGCCTATACCTTAAGCGAAATTTAGATAAAACAGGTAAAATAACAGTAAGTGAAATAAATCATAGTAAAGTCGACGCCGCTCGGCATTAACAGTTACTTTACCCAGAACCCCGAATATCACAATACATCACAAGCTACTCTACTGCTCAATATGTACAACTGGATAGAAAAGACCGTATAGTTTCATCTACAAGTACTACAACTTCAAGATAGGAAGGGGACTCGGAGATCTGCGGACGCTGCAGATTATACCTCGAGTCTCCTGATACTGCTGCTGCTGGCTAGCTGAGATACCGCGTACTAGGACCTGGATCTGCACATGGGGAAAACATGCGCAGAAGGGCATGAGTAATCCACATTCGGTACCCAATAAGTGCCAAGCCTAACCCCAGTCAAGTAGTGATGAGGTCAGGTAGAGGCCCTACTGAGATTTGCAAAGTAACATATATAGAGAACAAGTAAGTAAAACAGGTGATAATCGACAAGAATTATGAGTAAAGGCTAGCAAGAAACGGTATAATCAAATGTTCGGATCAACGCAATATATATATAAAGCTCTGTAAGAAAGTAAAGGTACAATGCAATGCAATATGAGGGAAAGGCTCAGGTCTATGCCCGCAATCCCTGTATTCAATGCATAATGAGGGAAAAGCTCAGGTATATGCCCGCAATCCCTGTATGCAATGCAGAATGAGGGAAAGGCTCAGTTCTATGCCCGCAATCCCTGTATG
>ML255922.1:12534-75778 GCA_005239495.1 Nicotiana undulata
AATTTAAATGATAACAGTAATAATAGAGTTGAGAAGGGAGCATTATGTAGAAAGAAATAAGGAACTTCAGTGAAAATATCCCGTGCACGCGCTCGTCACCTCACGTACACGGGGTTTTTATAGAAAAAACCAGTAAAAATGCCTAAGGGAAATTCCCCAACACAGAGTTAGGCAAGCCACTTACCTCAACTGTGCAAATCAACCGCTAATCACTCTCTTGCCACTAGTATCCAACTCCGGGTGGCCCAAATCTCGATTACCCAGGTGAAAATCCTCTCAAAGATCGCCTCTCCCGAGCTCCCAATACTCAAAAATGGTAAAATAACATAACCCTCGGATTTTGGGAATTTGAACAGGGATTTCCGTGCTTGCGGTCCCTTTCACCGCACCTGCTGTACCGCACCTTCGGAAAAAGGCATCGCAGGTGCGGGTTTCACTTAAGCTGGACAGAGGTCGCACCTGCGGGTCTTTTGTCGCTGCTGCGGCTCCACACCTGCGAAAACCTAATCGCACATGTGGAGATTGAGAAAGCCTGGCCCAACCGCGCACCTGCAGCTAGGGGGCCACTCTTGCGAGCTCGCACCTGCGGAATTTCCATCGCAGGTGCGGAAACACCAGAAGGAGCCTGGTTCAACAATTACCAAGTCCAAAATTCTCCGTTAAGCATCGGTACAACCCCGAGGCCCCCGGGACCTCAACCAAAACCACCAACTTACCCCAATTCCTCATTCCAACTTAGTCGAGCCTTAAAAACACGTCCCATAACATCAAAATACCCAAAAATGCATAGATTCAAGCCTAAGAATCCTAGGGATTTTCAAGAATTCACCCCCGATGTCGAACAACGTCTAAACGCGTCTGAATGACCTCAAATTTTGCACACAAGTCATAAATGACATTTCGAGTCCGATATCAAAATCTCACCTATCGGCCGAAATCGCCGAAATTCTAACTTTCGCCAATTCAAACCTAAATCTACGTCTGGCCTCAAAAACACATTCCGAAAACTATCGCAACCCCGAAATCACTCAACGGAGCTAACGGAGTCGACATATTTCAATTCCGGATCCGTCTTCACCCAGCTCCCGTTCCGGCCCAATTTCTAAGGTTAAAGCTCACCTTAAAGGACTATATGTCCAAAAACACTCCAATTTTCATCACTCAACGCTCCGACTAAATCCATTAACCTAAGAAGACATGGGAGGAACAGTTATCAAAGGATCGGGGCGCTAGCTCTCTAAAACGACCGGCCAGGTCGTTACACGTTCGACCCTCGACAGTGCACAATTTTATATTGTTGGTCCGCGCCGTTCGACCGTCGACATTTTCTTGTGCACGATAAATGTTGCGTATTTCCTGTAATTATTACTGTTTATTGGCCTAAAGAGTTCTGAATTTTCTGCTAAAAAGAAGAAGAATTAATGTGTTAAATGTGAAAGAAGTTGATATTTCTTATCCGTGATTATTATTAAATTGCCTATGATACTCATGCTTAGCACCTCACTTGATTATATTTATCCGACTTATAGCAAGTCTCTAATTCTACCTCTCGTCACTACCTCTCTGAGGTTAGGCGGGATACTTACTGAGTACATGTTGTTTTCGTACTCATGCTACACTTGATGTGCATTTTTATTGCACAGGTACTTTCATAGCATTTTTATACCCACTTGGAAAAATAATCTGTTAATACTAATAAAAACTTACGTTTCCTTTAGCTTGTGGCAATGGACCCATGATATCCACCTCTCTCTTCATAAAAGGCCACGGTGAAATAACCGGATGTAACAACTCTGCAGGGCGATGCATATTATTGCCATATCGTTGGCATTTATCACATTTGGCCACAAAACTTTCTGCATCTTCTTCCATTTTTGGCAAATAGTATCCTGCTCTTATTAGAGTCTTTACCAAGGATCTTCCTTCTGCGTGATTTTTGCAATGTCTCTCATGTACTTTTCTCATCACATATTTCATTTTGATAAGTTTCGAGACATCTTGTTAAAGGTCCTCCAAACATCTTTCAGTATAGATTTCCATGACTCAACCAGTAACGGTAAACTTTTCGACGAAGTAACTGAGACTTTTCTTGTCTTTAAGTAGGATTCCATACTGCAAAAAGTTAACAAATTCGTTTCTCCAATCCAAAGTCAAATTATTAAAATTTACCTCATTTTTATCTTGGTTGAGCGCCAAATGAAACAAATGTATTACGATAGCATTTTCTGCATTTGTTATTTCTACAATAGATGCGAGATTAGCTAGTGCATCTACTTCTGCATATTCCTCCCTGAGTATTTCCACGATTTTCCATGGCTGAATCTGTCTGATCAACTCTCGTGCCTTTTTCAAATATTATTGCATTCTCGCCTCTCTATCTATGTAAGTCCCCTGCATCTAATTAACCACCAGGTGCGAAACACTTTTGATTACAATTTGTTTTACACTGAGTTCTCGTGTCAGTTCCAAACCTGCACTCACAACCTCGTACTCTACTCCATTGTTAGGAATGGGATAGATTTTTATTGCTTGTCTTATGATTTCCCTAGAAGGCGTGATTAGTACAACACCTAAACTCGCTCCTTTAACATTCGAGGAGCCATTGGTATATAGGATCCAAGTCCCAGGATTAGCCTCGGTAAATACCTGTAATTCTTTTTCTGTTTCAGGAACTATATTTGCGCTGAAATATGCCACAAAATCCGCTAAAACCTGTGAATTTATTGCATTTCTAGGTTGGTATATGATATCATATTCATTGAGTTCTATAGCCCATTTAGCTAACCTACCCGACAGTTCTTGTTTATGCAATATATTCCTTAGAGGAAAAACAATTATTATAAAGATGATGACAATGAAAATAAGGTCTCAATTTTCTAGATGTCATGATTAACGCTAAAGAAAGTTTCTCTAAATGAGGATATTGTGTTTCAGCATCCAACAAAGTTTTGCGAACATAATAAACTTGAGATTGTTTACCTCTATCTTCTCGCACCAATACTGCACTTACCGCCATTTCTGACACGACAAGATAAATTAGAAGCCTTTCCCAATCCTTTGGTTTAGCCAGTAGGGGTGGATTTGACAAATATGCTTTTAGATTTTTGAGAGCTTATTGGTATTCGTCTGTCCACTCAAATTGGTTTTGCTTTTTCAATACTGAAAAGAATTTAAAATTTTTCTCCGAACATTTGGAAATAAACCTTCCCAAATATCCTTCCTGTTAACCTATGTATCTCTTTTTTGCTCGTGTGTTTGTCAGGTATCTCCTCAATGATTTTGATCTGTGCAGGATTCACTTCAATACCTCTGTTAGAAACAAGAAAACCTAAAACCTTACATGAAGCCATGCCAAAAGCACATTTTTCTTGATTTAGCTTCATATTATATTTGCGAAGAATTTCAAAAGTGCTTGAAAAGTGTTGAAAATTATCTCCTACTTTGTTGACTTGACTAACATGTCATCGATGTAGACTTTCATAGTCTTTCCCAGGTGCTCTTGAAACATCTTGGTCACCAATCTTTGATACGTGGCCCAAGCGTTTTTCAAACCATAGGGTATAACTTTGTAACAATAAGTCCCCATGTCTGTAATAAACAAAGTTTTTTCTTCATCTAGGGGATCCATCCTTATTTGATTATAACATGAATATGCATCTAAAAAACTCAACAACTCATGACCTATGGTAGAATCGATCAGTTGATCAATATATGGTAAAGGGAATGAATGCTGCCACGACCCAAAATCCATAAGGTCGTGATGGCGCCGAACACCACTGTCAAGCAAGCCAATCTTTAACTAATTTAAAATAAATTCTTGTTTCAACATTTTCAAAATTGTTATCTTTCAGCTTAATACGTAATAGCTAGACAAAATCCATTAAGTAAAGAAACAACAGTCAAATATCTCACTTTAATAAAGTACACCCCAAACACATCCCAGAACCCGGTGTCACGAGTGCATGAGCAATTTCTAAGAATTTATACAATTATACAATGCTTTTCCGGAGAACAAATTGGACAAAGACTTTTAAAGTAAATGCAAATACATAGATGGGAGACTCTGTCAGCTGCGGAACGCCTCCGGATGATACAACTCGTCTAAGTCTCTAAGTCAGTCACATTGCTATGAACATACATGTGCAACAAATGCACATCAAGTGTAGTATGAGTACATAAATATATATGTACTCAGTGAGTATCCCGTCTAATCTCGAAGAAGTAGTGATGAGAGGTCGACTTGACACTCACTAAGGTCCAACAATAAAATAGAAAGAATAGGATGAAAGCGGTAGGCATGTGAATGCAGTTAAGCAGCAGATATATATAAGACACTGGAATCAAAGTAATTACTGGAAATAAGTAAATAAATAATTTCTTCTTCATTTTCCCCCAAATATCTGTCAAGTCCTTATCCATGAAATCATTTTACAATTTACGTCCTTAAGACAATTTAACAATATAAGTCACAAGTGGTATATCATATGTATATGTATATATGCGTAGGGAATGCCAAGGGTCGTTCGGCCCGAACCAACAATAAAAGTAAATTTTGCATTAAATAGTCGTAAAGCTTCCCCCGCTCGCGAATCATACCTGCGACTCGGGTGCTGATACGTTTATACCGAATTATCATAAATCTTCCCCCGCTCGCGAATCATACCTGCGACTCGGGTGCTAACACATTTATACCAAATTATCATAAAGCTTTCCCTGCTCGCGAATCATACCTGCGACTCGGGTGCTGACACATTTATACCAAATTATCATAAAGCTTCCGCTGATCGCGAATCATACGTGTGACTCGAGTGCTGACACATATACTGAATTGCCATAAAGCTTCCCCCACTCGCGAATCATACCTGCGACTCGGGTGCTGACACATATACTGAATTACTATAAAGCTTTCCCTGCTCGCGAATCATACATGCGACTTGGGTGTTGACTCATATATATATATACCGAATTTTATCAATAAGCTCAGTAGAGGCTATACTTGTAACAAGGATTAATTCACCGGAAATTCAGAGGCAACTTTCCACCATTTTCATGCTAGTTCCAAGATAATAAGCAACTCAAGTACGCTTGAAGATACATATAAGTAACATAAAAACATGCTTGTGAGCCCTAAAACTACCCGACATGGCATAATAGTTGCTACGTACGGACTCTCATCACTTTGTACGCATGTAGCCCCCAAAACAATTACACACAACATATAGAAAACCTATGAGGAAAATTCCCTTTTACAAGGTTAGAAAGGAGACTCACCTCGCTACGAAGTTAAATAACCGGCTTTCAAGCCCTTCCGACGACTCAAATTGATGCACAACGCCCCAAAACTATCAAAATAACGGGAAAACCAATGAAAATATACTCTAATACTTATAAAAATATATAAATTCCCAACTCCGCTCGGAAAGTTGACAAAATTTCCCTCGGGCCCCCGTCTCAGAAACTGACGGAACTCACAAAATCCGACTACCCATTATGATACGAGTTCAACCATGCAAATCGAATTCTGACATCAGATTGGCTTTCAAATCTTAAATTTTTGTTTTTGGAATCATGAAATATAATCAATAAAGGATAAGGAACACTTACCTCAATGTTTTCCTGCAAAAATCGCCCTAAAATCGCCAAAAAATCGCCCAAGAACCGTGATCCAAAAATCCAAAACGAAATGAAGGAAATGAGCATTTTTGGTTCTTAAGTTTTTGCCAAGCCGTCACTAAAAATCCTTTTTCCTTACCAAAAGTCCACTAGAAACAGCTTTACCAGCTCCTGTTCAATCTATCATAACGTTCAGTACAAATGTCTAAATGATAAATGATGTACCTTTTTGAAAACTAGATTACAAGGGCTACAACTTTCTTGTTTTTCAAATTTTCAGATTCCTTATAGATTTCAAGATATAAGCTTCCAAAGTAGGCTCCTCGCATCAGAAATTTCTGGGGAAAAATGCAAAAACAGCTTTACCAGCCTTCATTCAATCGATCATAACGTTATGTACAAATATCCAAATGGTGAATGGTTTATCTTTATGGAAATTAGAATGCAAGGTATACAACTTTCATGTTTTGCAAATTTTCAGATTCCTTATAGCTTCTTATATATACGCTTCCAAAGTTAGCTCTTTGATGCATAAGCTGTCCAAAACAGATTTGCTGCAGAATTTTCAGCAGCTATTTTGGCCAGAAATCCATTCCGTTAACCTTCCGAAATCCACTCGAGGCCCTCGGGACCTTAACCAATTATACCAACATGTCCCAAAATATGATACGAACTCGCTCGAGGCCTCAAATCCAAGCAGGTTACTAGCAAAGGAATCAAGAAATGCATATAGGGAGCCGAGACCAAACAAGGAAAGGTACTAGCCGTACATTGAAGACCGAAGAAACACTTCGAGGCGTAACATACCCCGCAATGATCGAAAAGCGGATCGAGGCCAAAGTTACCAGGGACTCATGAGCAAGACCGAGTTTGAGAGGCAATCGAGACTGTTGGAGGCACCCCGATTATCAGAAAACAACTTCAACACTGATGCCGCAGACATCGTATATGCCATTGGTAAGTTCAGAGACACAAGATGGCCCAAGCCCTATTGATACCCAATATTTTCCACTATATTTTTAAAATTGCATATATACCTTCAAAAATGCTTTCATAGCAATTGGAATTTTTCTGTAATCTTCCCATATTTTTATTAATTCATTTTAATTTATCCAACATTTTATTTCCAATAATCAATTGCAAAAATGCGTTACAAATGATTTCAAATGCATTTCCTGATTTAATTTATTATTTAGGGTCCTATTGAGACCAAATTAATTCAAAATTAGTCAAATTGGCACTCTTTAGCTATAATTGCAATAACTTTACAATTATACCCCAATCATATGTTTTATATTATTTTGACCCATTAATTAGTCATTTTGTATTTTCAATACTGAATAATCTTTTTAATTTATTTTCTAAGCATGAATTTCATTTTTTATAATTATCTGCTTTTTTATAAATTGATCTTAGCTAATTTAATTAGGTATTTAACAGCTAGCCCATTTTCTTTCAATTATAGCCTAAATTGGCCTGGTCCTAACCCAATTAAATTAACCCAACAGACCCCAAGCCCAACTCCTAAACTACCCGGCCCAATCCGGATTTAATCTCGACCGTTGATCAAAATTTATCAACGGTCTAGATTCCCCCTTCCATAATTAAACCCTACGACTACCCCCCCCCCTCCATTCCCCTCTCATTCACCCCCCCACTCTACCGTCCCATCTCCCTCANTCTCCTCGACTCCCTCTGCTAAACCTAGCTCCCCTTCTCCAGTCGTCGCCTCGCCGGAAATCTATGGTGACTTCACCACCCCTGCCTTATGGCTCCCTCCTTGACCGTGTGTCACTTCCTTGAAGCCCTCAAGTGAACTAGAGGCGGCTCACTCACCTCCTATGATCCCATGCCATTTTTCCGGCCATCCATGGCCGTCCGAGTAAGATCTTACCATTTTCCGGTTAAAACTGACGATTTTGAGTTATTTCTCCTTCTCTCTAGGTTCTCTATTTGAAAACCTAACTATTAAACTCTCAATTTTTCTAGATCTATAACAGATTTGTACTTGTTATGAGTTATTTTAATGTTTACTTCAAAGATATTTCATTTTCCCTAAAACGCTTCTTCGTCTACCAATCCAGGGTTCTTTAAACCCTTTTCAAAATAGCTTTCCTTTCTGATTTCTAGCATTATCATATGATTTTCTTTATGTTTATCGTTATTTAAACCTTTTCCCTTTTGGTTTGATATATTTTGCTAAAGAATCCTAAGTTTTCAGTTTCAATCCTCTATCCTAAAGTGTGATACGCTTGATTAATCTACGCATGTGTTTGATTCTCATGAGTTATTTAAGTCTCTATGATTTTACCCTATTGTTTGCTTATTAGACCTGCTAATTTTGTTTTTCCCGTTTTTCCGCTCATACTGTGCTTGTTCTATTAGCCCATCCAATTTTTACTATTTTCCTACAAGATTCTTGCTACTGTGATTATTAGGGTTTTGGCTCTTGTTCTGTCGATTATATCATGTTTATTCTGCTGAGTCCTTTAATTATTTGCTATGTACTGTATGAATCCCTAATTTTGTGTGATTAGGGTTTCTGATTTTGCCTAATTTGTATTAATTTCTCCTAAATCCGTGTTATTTGCTATTTTGAATCTCTGAATCTCTGTGATGGATCCTTCACTGGTTTTTGTGATATCCTTTACTGATTTTAACCCTTAAGGTATTTTCTTACCTTATTCGATGGCCGAACCAGGTTGTTAAACTGATTCCTAAGTCCTTCCTTAATTGGAATATTCTGAACTTAACATCTATTTCATGTCTTATACTTTTACTATGCTGAAATTTATTTCCTTATGTGCCTCATATGGTATCTTTCCTTATTGATCACATGTCTCTAACTTTTACCATGCTGAAATTACCTTATCGATTACATGTTTATTACCGTTTGAAATTTAACCCCTTAATTAGGGGAAGTGCTTAAACTGATTTTTGTGTTGATTGATTCTAATTCCTTAATTACTGCTTGACTATGGACTCTTACCTTACTGATGCCTATTTCAAAACTATATATACACATGCTCTTTCACTAAGCAAGACACGAACACTCTCTCCTGCTTTTTTTTTTAGTTACTTGTTATTATCAGTCGGTTGCAAGCCCAGGCTGAATATTCTACCTTCTTACTCTCAGTTATATGCTTATTATCTCTTATACTTGTATGTCCCTAAGTTTAATTTAAGCTTAAAAAATAATATGTTTCTTTTGGTACTTCAATTCATCTTATTTCTAATATGCTTTTGCTTATGGTTTTGTTGTTCAACCTGTAGTTAGCATACTTCAATATGATTGTGCTTCACTTGTGTATTCTCTGAGTCTTGGCATACAACAATCTCTGCTATTTAGTTTCCCTCTAGTCCTAAAATACATGTTGTACCTACAACTCCTTAGGATGTCTTTTGATTCTTAATATGTGTGCCTATACTTACTTGCTTTGTACTTGTTTCCAACTCCTTATCTCCTCGCTTGTGATTGCTGAACTTGTTTTAGTTCCTGTTTCTTGATTCTATGTGTGCTATTTTGGTTCTAAGATTGGTATGTTGTTGTTCCTATTACCCTGCCCTCTTTTTCCAAATTGTTTTACTAAGTAAACTCTTCTATTGTCCTGCAAAACTTATTTCAAACAAGTCTATTTTCCAAAGTTGTTTTCATACTCAACCTTTTTCAAAAACTATGTCAAGCATTCTCACTCTACTCTTAGAAACCTAGGTTCTGCCCCTCTAATGTGTGACTTCTTTGGGATCCCAATGAGATCCCTCTAAACTCTGATACATTAGAGTTGGATCTTCCATACTGCACTTACTCAGCTATGGTTATGAAATCTGGATGTGAGCACTGCCCGGGATCTCTTGAGGTCCTTAGGGAACTCTTTCACACCCGGATTATGTAAAAGGCTGTGAAACACTGTTGGCATTGATAAATTCTGAAGATTTGGGCCTATTTGTAGGCTCCCTATAGTATAACTTTTTATTTTGTTATTTCGTTTATGTAATTCAAGCAATGCAATGGTCTGTAATAATTTATTTGTAAATAACTATTGGGGATGGATAATGAAAAGGGTAGGGTAACTATGCATGCAAAGGGTAGAAATCATGTCCTTAGGTTTACATTTCCTATTTGTGCAATAGAACTCATGTTTAGGACCAATGTATGCGAATCAGGTTGATACCCTTTTCCCTAGGTCTCAGGCATACTGTTTTCAGCATTTTGACATTACTGTCATATCACCTAGAAATCCTGTTCTAGGATACAAATATCAATAATTTGTTATTTCTGCAATCATGCCTCATAATATCATGCACTTAGAAATCTTGTCTTTAGGACAACACTAAATAAAATGTCACTTTGCATATTCTATAATCATGCCTAATGTTGTGACTATTTTTCATTTAGACCACCTGCTTTTTTAGGAATTCAGCATATAAATCATCCTTCCTCGTACGTGCATTAGATATCATGCTATAGGATCTCACTCGCTCAATTACACTTAGTCTAACTATTGATGCATGAAAAATGGTATAAAAATAGCCCCACCCCATTTTAATAACTGGCAATAATCTTGTATATTTGCAACACCTAGAACAACATGTTTAGGTAATATTATTTCAAAAGTTTTTTTCTTAATTCTGGTGATTAGTATACACTGTCCAACACCTAGGCAAGCCTTATGTAAAGACCCGTAAAATTTCTTGTTTAAAATAATGCCCGAATAATTCCCCGAGTTGTTATATTTGTGGAAATTCTTAAAACGGACCTTGATTGTGTAAAAGTACCCCGAGATTTGAAATAACTTAATTTTTCCAGAAACTTGGGTGTTATGCGATGCACTATGCGATCGCATAACGTGTATGCGGAACGCATAGTGGTGGCATACACGGGAAGATCACTGCCCAACTGAAGGACAACTATGCGGTCCAATATGCGACAGCATTTCGATTCTGCAGACCGCATAGCTGTCACATCATTACCCTTCATTTTTGGATAAGGGTGTTATGCGACGCACTATGCGATCACATAACGTGTATGCGGACCGCATAGTGGTCGCATACACGGGCAGAATGTTTTCAAAATTTGGCCCACTTGGGGGCCATTCTACGGTCCAATATGCGAACCGCATGTCAGGAATGCGATCGCATTCCTGACCGCATATTCGACATGGTCTTTTAATTTTCTAAATTTTTATACCCGACACCAGTTTCATTTAACCCCTGCCGCCTTTCATTTTAACTGGTTTCTAAGCAAAATAGAGAGAAGTGAGAGTGGGTTCTAGAGAGAGAAGTCCTCATCTTCCCCAAATTGGTCCTCCATCTCTACCCAGGCTTGGAAGTTTATCAAGTAGTAGTCATCTTCTTCGTCATAAGAGGCAAGCCTTCACCCTATTTTCTTAAATTCTAGGGATTTAACTAAGAATAAAACACACAAAGGTCGGTTCTTGAGGATGAAAAGTTGGGACCTTGCATACATGTGAATAATCTTCCATAACCTAGTAAAGGGAAGCAAGTAGAGTAATCTTTCACTAAAAAGGGTTTAGTCAATCTAAGGGATCACATAGCGTTTGATGAAATGCTCAAATGAATTCGAGACTTCAAATTCTAAGGTAAATATGTCGCATTGTCAACTAGATTGATGGTTCTAGGCGGTTCAGTGAATTGCAATAGAAATTAAAAAGGGAAACTCGACTCCAGGTATGTATGGATAACTTTAATCTTTGTAAAATCACTTGTGGTGTTCGAGCATATGGTTCGTGTATAGGTATGAATATGTGCAACTGGTTGTCCGAATTATGTTGAAGCGTGAAGTGTATTACTTGTCTATATTTAGTTGATCACCACACTACTATGCTATGTGAAACGCTGCTAGTAGGATAATGAATCCAAGAGTATGAATGTATATGCTAAAGGCTATGTAAAGAAGTTGTATTCTTATTGCTGAAATTTTCTGTGATTGAGATGTGATTTTGTCATCGTTTATATGAGATGAGATTCATTGGTGGGATCGGGTTGCACGCCGCAACAGGGGAGATAAGGGTGATATGTGAGAAGTGATAAGGTTATGATTGTGATTGTTAGGTGGGATCGGGTTTCACGCCGCAACAAAAACACAACAAATGATTATGATTGTCAGGTGGGATCGAGTTGCGCGCCGCAACAGAAGAAATAAGGGTGAAATGTTTAGAAGGGACAAGGGTGAAGTTGCAATTGTGATTGTGATGAAGTAAAAATTGTGGAACTTCCATTGTGTATCTCTCTATGTCTTGTGCAGTGATTGTGTGACTCTCTGTATGTCTCTTGCTTGTGCATTATTGAGTTTACTTAGAGTGAAGTTTGTTCATACATACCAGTACAATTCAAATGTAGTGACGTCCATTTGTCGGGGGCACTACATTCTTGTGATGATTATAGGTGGTTCTATAGCAGGTACTCCATCCCACCGACAGTAGTGCCTCCTCTTCGTCCTACCAGCTGTTTTGGTGAGCCCCTCTCCTCTCGGGGCCTAGTGTGGTTCATGCCCCCTCTTCTTCCGGATTTTTATTTTGGTATTTGTGTAAGGTATAGCCGGAGCCTTGTTACCGGAAAGTATTATATAACTCATTCGTACTCTTAGAGGCTCCGTAGACAAGAAATGTGGGTTACGTACTTATGTATTTTTGGCAGTATGACTTGTAGACCACGTAAAGTAAAACTTTGTGTTATGTATATTTTGTAAGTATTGTACTACCTGTTGGTAATGACGAAATTCTATGGTTTAATTTCAGATTGTAAGAATGCGTCTTAATTATAATTGAATAATGTACATCGAAAATTTCGGGGTAATACGTGGAAGGGAAAAAGGAATCCAGGTCCACTTGACTGGGGCTACTCGGTCGAGCGCCGGTTGTGTCCATTGGTTTTCGGGCGTGACAAACTTTGTATCAGAGCCTAAGGTTTTAAAAGAGTCCTAGGATGTCTCGGAGCCGTGTCTAGTAGAGCCCTTCTTATCTGTGTGTTGTCGACCGCATCTATAATTAGGGGGCTACACGGACATTTAGGAAGTTACTCTTTTCATTGTTATTCTATATTGTGCGGTGAGGTGGAAAGTGAAAATGTCCTTGTCTAATTCATTCTTTGCTAAACTCGACTGCCGAACGAGAGTCATGAGACTCGAGTTTCCCACTGAGCCGGTTATTGAGTGGAAGGGGAATGGTGTGGTGCCGAAAGGTAGGTTTATCTCCTGCCTTAAGGCCTCGAAGATGATTAAGAAGGTGTGTATCTATCATTTGGTCTGGGTCGCGGACACCGCTTTAGAAGTGTCGGACCCCGAGTCCGTGCAAGTTGTGAATGAGTTTCTTGAAGTATTTCCGGACGAGCTTCCATGGATTCCGCCAGATAGAGAGATCGATTTTGGGATTGATGTACTACCAGATACGCATCCAATTTCTATTCCACCATACAGAATGGCGCCAGCAGAGTTAAGGGAGTTAAAGGAGCAGTTGAAGGATTTATTAGATAAGGGGTTCATTCGGCTGAGTGTGTCACCTTGGGGTGCTCCGGTTCTTTTTGTTAGAAAGAAGGATGGGTCGCTTCGGATGTGTATTGATTATCGGCAGCTCAACAAAGTCACTATCAAAAACAAGTATCCATTGTCTCGAATAGATGATTCGTTTGATCAATTGCAAGGTGCGAGGTTCTTCTCCAAAAATTATTTACAGCCTGGGTATCATCAGCTGAAGATCAGGGAGCAGGATATTCCTAAGACCGCCTTCAGGACTCGTTATGGTCATTTTGAATTTTTGGTAATGTCCTTTGGGTTGACCAATGCTCCAGCAACTTTTATGGATCTTATGAATCGGATTTTCAAGCCATTTCTAGACTCCTTCGTGATTGTTTTTATTGATGAAATCCTTGTCTACTCGCGGAGTCGGGAAGATCATGCTAATCACCTCAAATCAGTCCTACAGGCTCTTCATCATCACCACGTATATGCTAAATCTTCAAAATGTGAGTTTTGGCTAGAATCAGTCGCGTTTTTGGGTCATGTTGTTTCCAAAGAAGGGATTCGGGTTGATCCCCAGAAGATCGCGGCAGTGAAGGATTGGCCTAGACCAACGACCCCGACGGAGGTTCGCAGTTTCTTGTGTCTAGCTGGGTAGTATTGGAGGTTTTTGGAGGGATTCTCTACCCTCGCCTCCCCATTGACTAATTTGACGCAGAAAGCAGTGAAGTTCCAGTAGTCTGACGCTTGTGAGAAAAGTTTTCAGTAGTTGAAGTTGAGATTGACTTCGGCACTGGTATTGACCTTGCCTGAAGGTATAGAGGGATTTGTGGTTTATTGCGATGCTTCAAGGGTTGGTTTGGGGTGTGTGTTGATGCAACGTGGGAAGGTCATAGCGTATGCTTCAAGGAAACTCAAGAATCACGAGAAGAATTATCCGACACATGATTTGGAGCTCGCGGCTGTGGTGTTTGCATTAAATAAATTGCGGCATTATCTTTATGGGGTCCACGTAGATGTGTTCTCAGACCACAATGTCTTTAAAAAAATTTCAAGCAAAAGGAACTGAATCTAAGGCAGCGGAGGTGGTTAGAATTGCTTAAGGATTATGATATGAACATCTTGTACCATCCAGGAAAGGCGAATGTGGTGGCCGACGCTCTCAGTCGGAAGTCTATGGGTAGTTTGGCTCATTTGGAAATGGATCAGAGGCCCTTGGCTCGGGAGGTTTACCAATTGGCCAATTTGGGGGTTTGTCTTTCGACCTCAGGCGAAGGGGAGGTTATGGCGCACAATGGGGCAGAATTGTCGCTGGTAGCGGAAGTCAAAGCAAAGCAGTTTGGTGATCCAGCATTGGCACAGTTGAAGGAGGCAATTCTGAATAACAAGATTTCAGCATTTTCACTTGGCAGCAACAATGGATTGCTGCGATGTTAAGGTAGGCTATGTGCTCCAGATGTGGATAATCTTCGGGAGAAGGTAATGGTGGAGGCTCATAGCTCCAGGTATTCTGTGCACCCAGGTTCTACGAAGATGTATCATGGTCTCCGGGAGATTTATTGGTGGGGCGGTATGAAGAGGGGTGTGGCGGACTTTGTGTCTAAATGTCCGAATTGCCAGCAGGTGAAGGCCGAGCATCAGCGGCCCGGTGGATTAACTCAACTTATGGAAATACCGACGTGGAAATGGGAGATGATCAATATGTATTTCGTGGTGGGGTTACCTTGCACTCAGCGCAAGTTGGACTCGATTTGGGTGATAGTGGATCGACTCATGAAATCAGCTCACTTTTTGCCAGTCAAGTCCACCGACACAGCAGAACGGTATGCCCAATTGTACATCAAGGAGATAGTTAGACTTCATGGCACTCCAGTTTCTATTATCTCAGATCGAGGGGCCCAGTTTACAGCTAAATTTTGGCGAAAATTTCAGTAAGGGTTGGGTACTCAGGTAAATCTCGGCACGACTTTCCACACACAGACTGACGGTCAGGCAGAGCGGACTATTCAGACACTCGAATATATGCTACGGGCTTGTGTTTTAAACTTCAAGGGTAATTGGGATGATCATTTTTCGCTTGTCGAGTTTCCTTATAATAACAAATTTCATGCTAGTATCTGAATGGCCCTGTTTGAGGCATTGTACGGAAGGAGGTGTAGATGTCCGATCGGATTGTTCGAGGTTGGTGAAGCAGAATTGTTAGGACCAGATCTTGTGCACCAAGCTATGGAGAAAGTTAGAATCATTCAGGAAAGGATAAAAACTGCTCAAAGTCGCCAGAAATCTTATGTCGATGTTCGCCGGAGAGAATTAGAACTCCAAGTAGATGATTGGGTGTTCTTAAAGGTGTCTCCCATGAAGGGAGTGATGCGGTTTGGGAAGAAAGGGAAGTTGAGCCCTAGGTACGTCGGGCCGTATCGGATTGCTCAAAGGGTAGGGCAAGTAGCTTATAGGTTTGAATTTCCCCCTGAGTTGTCATTAGTACACCCGGTGTTCCACATGTCCATGTTGAAAAGGGTAATTGGAGATCCATCAACCATCGTGCCAGTCGAAACCATTGAGGTAAATGAAGAACTATCGTATGAAGAGGCTGCGATTGCTATTCTTGAAAGGCAAGTCCTCAAATTGAGAAATAAGGAAGTTGCTTCAATCAAAGTGTTATGGCGAAGTCAGCAAGTCGAAGAAGCTACATGGGAAGCGGAGAAGGAAATGAAAGAAAAGTACACCCAATTGTTTGAATGAGTCTAGTAGTAAATCGTGTGTGTTCCTATTCCTAGGCAATTGTAAGGTTTGGTTAATGTTTTATAAGAAGGGACCCTAACTTGTTTTTCCCTAAAAAGCCTTGTTGTTGTAACTTTTCTATGCATGCCACAATTGTTTGTGCTTCCCTTACTTGAAAAATACGTGACCCCCTTTAAAGCAAATAAAAGTTTTGGGAAACAAATGTGCTAAGTAGGTGATTAATGGTAGTGTAGATTGGTAATGGTTAAATGAACTGTCTATGATCTATTGAGGTGATTGAACTATATGGGGCGCACTGAAATGGCCCAAAGTTATGTGCAAATTATGTGCCACTAATTGAATCTTATGCCAATTTGTGATGAAAAGAGGATGAGCTATATGTATTTGTCAAGGTAATTTGATATGTGAATGTGTTGAGGTAATGAATGGTATACCAGTTGTAGAGATAACAAAAATTGTGTAATGATGCTTGGAAATGTGTTTCGGGTGCTCTCTGACAGGTGGATAGGTCTAAATACAAAGGATACTCTGGCGAAATTTTCTGAAAATACTGGAGTTAGTGTAAATCTGGAAGTTTGCATATCACGTGTTCAAAACCAAACGATTCCTTTTGAATCCTCATTCGAGGACGAATGATCTTAAGGGGGGGAGAATGTAAAGACCCGTAAAATTTCTTATTTAAAATAATGGCCGAAAAAGTCCCCGAGTTGTTATATCTGTGGAAATTCTTAAAACGGACCTTGATTGTGTAAAAGCACCCCGGGATTTGAAAGAAATTAATTTTTCCAGAAATTTGGGTGTTATGCGACGCACTATGCGATCACATAATGTGTATGCGGACCGCATAGTGGTCGCATACACGGGCAGATCACTACTCAACTGAAGGACAACTATGCGGTCTAGTCTGCGACAGCATTTCGGTTCTGCGGACCGCATAGCTGTCGCATCATTGCCCTTGAGTTTTGGAGAAGGGTGTTATGCGATGCACTATGCGATCGCATAACGTGTATGCGGACCGCATAGTGGTCGCATACACGGGCAGAATGTTTTCAAAATTTGGCCAACCTGGGGGCCATTCTGCAGTCCAATATGCGGACCGCATGTCAGGAATGCGATCGCATTCCTGACCGCATATTCGACACGGTCTTTTAATTTTCTAAAGTTTTATACCCGACCCCAATTTTATTTAACCCCTGGCCCCTTTCATTTTAACTGGTTTCTAAGCAAAATAGAGAGAAGTGAAAGAGGGTTCTAGAGAGAGAAGTCCTCATCTTCCCCAAATTTGTCCTCCATCTCTACCCAGGCTTGGAAGTTTATCGAGTAGTAGTCATCTTCTTCATTATAAGAGGTAAGCCTTCACCCTATTTTCTCAAATTCCAGGGATTTAACTAAGAATAAAACACAAATAGGTTGGTTCTTGAGGATGAAAAGTTGGGACCTTGCATGCATGTGAATAATCTTCCATAACCTAGTAAAGGGAAGCAAGTAGAGTAATATTTCACTAAAAAGGGTTTAGTCAATCTATGGGGTCACATAGCGTTTGATAAAATGCTCAAATGAATTCGAGACTTCTAATTCTAAGGTAAATATGTCGCATTGTGAACTAGATTGACGGTGCTAGGCGGTTCGGTGAATTGCAATAGAAATTAAAAAGGGAAACTCGATTCCAGGTATGTATGGCTAACTTTAATCTTTGTAAAATCACTTGTGGTGTTAGAGCATACGGTACGTGTATAGGTATGAATATGTGCAACTGGTTGTCCGAATTATGTTGAATCGTGAAGTGTATTACTTGTCTGTCTTTAGTTGATCACCACACTACTATGTTATGTGAAACGGTGCTAGTAGGATAATGAATCCAAGAGTATGAATGTATATGCTAAAGGCTATGTAAATAAGTTGTATTCTTATCGCTGAAATTTTCTGTGATTGAACTGTAATTTTGTCATCGTTGATATGAGATGAGATTCATTGGTGGGATCGGGTTGCGCGCCGCAACAGGGGAAATAAGGGTGATATGTGAGAAGTGATAAGGGTATGATTGTGATTGTCAGGTGGGATGGGGTTGCACGCTGCAAGAGAAACACAACAAATGATTGTGATTGTTAGGTGGGATCGGGTTGCGCGCCGCAACAGAAGAAATAAGGGTGAAATTTTGAGAAGGGACAAGGGTGAAGTTGCGATTGTGATTGTGATGAAGTGAATATTGTGGAATTTCCATTGTGTATCTTTCTATGTCTTGTGCAGTGATTGTGTGACTCTCTGTCTGTTTTTTGCCTGTGCATTATTGAGTTTACTTAGAGTGAAGTTTGTTCATACATACCAGTACAATTCAAATGTACTGACGTCCCTTTGCCGGGGGTGCTACATTCTTGGGATGATTGTAGGTTTTTCTATGGCAGGTACTCCAGCCCACCGATAGTAGTGCCTCCTCTTCGTCCTACCAGCTGTTTTGGTGAGCCCCTCTCCTCTCGGAGCCTAGTGTGGTTCATGCCACCTCTTCTTCCGGACTTTTATTTTGGTATTTGTGTAAGGTATAGCTGGAGCCTTGTTACCGGCAAGTATTATATAACTCCTTCGTACTCTTAGAGGCTCCGTAGACAAGAAATGTGGGTTATGTCCTTATGTATTTTGGGCAGTATGACTTGTAGACCACGTAAAGTAAAACTATGTGTTATGTATATTTTGTAAGTATTGTACTACCTGTTGGTAATGACAGAATTCTATGGTTTAATTTCAGATTGTAAGAATGCGTCTTAATTATAATTGAATAATGTACATCGGAAATTTTGGGGTAATACGTGGAAGGGAAAAAGGAATCCAGGTCCGCTCGACTCGGTCTACCCGGTCGAGCGCCGGTCGTGTCCCTTGGTTTTGGGGCGCGACACCTTAGGTTATTAAATTGTTAAAACTGGAAATCTGTCTCTTGTGTATGCTGCCTAATGCTTAACAGGTCTAAAATCAGTAGGCAAACTTTTTAGGGCCCGCTTCTTAGTTATAAATACAAATCTGCATATCTGTTGTATTTTGATGCTCACCTAAACACCATGTCTTAGGACCTTATTTAAATAATACTGCCCTTATTTGTGTTTGAGTCGTGTTGCTTACATGCATTACTTGTGGAGGTAGAACCGAGCCTTTATTTGCCCTTTCTTGCTCCTCATTTACTGAAGTCCTATATGTTTTGCTTGTCGCCTTAGTATTTTTCCCTTTAAACTTGAGGGTCTGCCTAGAACTCCAAGGCCATTAGGAAGGGACAGGTAACAACACGCATAGAGGCCGCTAAAATAACACTCGCTTAATAATTGATAATGGGTGGGAAGGGTAGATATGGATATTATGACCGGTGCGCTAATACCACATGTATCCCCTCTTTGAGGAGTGATTACCGGGTATTGTACTGATGTGATCCTATACGATAAATAACCTAGGACCTCCCCTATCCTTTATATGCATGTTTAGATTGTAACTCTTTCAAAAACCTTACTTAGACATCAAATCTTTTCAAAACTTTTGTAATATATGTGTGCTTAGACTGCGAATCTTTCAAATTTTTTTACTTGTTTAAACTTTAATTGCCTATATTCTACTTGCTTAAAATTCACAAAGTTGTTTTGCCGGGAACCACATTTGTGGACTCTAAGGGGTGCCTAACACCTTCCCCTTGGGGTAATCTCAATTCCTCACCCTGTCTCTGGTTATCCAAATCAATGTCTGTAAATGACCCTTAGTAGGTGCCCTAACGCAACTTAATTCGTTAGGTGGCGACTCTTCGAATCCTTGCATACCTCTTTCCCAAAAGGAAACGAGTTGTCCCAATAATGTCAAGACCCCGAATAATCTGAAAGGAGGAGTTGAAAAAGGGGTCGCGACAACATGGCGACTCTGCTGGGGATTTTAGGCTTTAACCATTTCAAACTACTTTGTGAATTTATACCTATTCCCTCCCCCTTTTTGTGCACTTAACTGTTTATTTCTTTCAAGCATTTGATTTTTCTTCAAGACAATACTGATATGTTTCCTTGTTCTCTTTTTGTAATCGCTTTTTAAATTATAATTATTGTATCTACTGCTTTCACAACGTTCAAATACATGACTACATGCTTTTACTTCTTATTTGTTGCATAATCATGCTCAACATCATACTCCACTTGTGCCAAAATAAATCCTATAACAACGCTCGATGAGTGGTTGCGCCCTTCCTATTTTTTTTCACCCCTAAATTCGAAAAGGCTTATTTGTGGTAAAACTAGTCGATCAGTCATGCAGTCGACGGTTCCATGCCTTCCCCCTTGAGTTGTCCGCTCAAGGGTACCAGTCTAATACCCCATAGAAACCTTAATCCGTTACACTATTGTATGCATCATGGTCAAACCTAGCTAGGTTAATGTGTTGTCCACACAATAACCTTCAAGACAACCTTGTCCAAAGTCCACTGGGTTTTTCATAATCCCAACGGACATCATCACGTTCTGTGCACTCATTTGGAGAACTAAATGCTTATATGCTAATCAAATATGTTAAATAGTCGATTCTTGTAGGGGTAAGGGCCTAATCATGTTTATCTTGCAGAAATATGAGACACGAAGTCCCTAGATTCGACATGGTTAGCAACATTCACCCAAAGCTATTGAACTGGTGGGAGGACCTTCACTCTAGTGATACGAAACTTTCCAAGAAATACCTGGGTAATTTACCATCTCTCCTAGATATTCGATCAAACAACATGTTGATCGAGGCTGCTACCTTATTCTGGGATAGCGAAAGAGTTGTCTATCATTTTGGGGACACTTAGATGACACCGTTGCTAGAGGAAATAGGAGGACTGGCGGGGTTAGTCTGGGAAACCCCTGGGTTGTTAGAGCCTGAAAACCGCACAGGAAAGGTTTCCTGAAAATGATGGGTCTAAAGAAGAATGCAGAGTTAGAGTGTCTGAAGAAGTCGTACATCCCTTTTGAGTACTTGTATGAAAGGTACGGCCACAACACGTCATACCGTACCTACCATGACAAATTCGCCATAACATCTTTGGGACATATTCACCGTAGGGTATTTGTCTTCATTGTTTGCTTCCTGGGGTTGATCGTGTTTCCAACAAAGAACGAAAGGATCCACAATAGGTTAACTATGGTAACCAAGACTTTGATGGAGGGAATTGGCGTGCAGACTTTCAGCATCATCCCTATGATCATCTCGTACATTTATCGAGCCTTGGAGCACTGACAAAGAGGAGCTAAGCACACGAAGGCTGAAATCTGTTACTACAACTCTGGCTCTTAGAGCATCTCCAAAAGGGCCAGTGCGAATAAGAATTTCCACGAAGGGCATGAAACGATCATATCGCTTTCCATCACCCAAAGCGAATGACATACATTCCCGACTGCTTTCCTCAACCCGAAACTGCCAAGAAATGGGTAGAGTTCTTTGATAATCTGACTGAGGAGTAGGTACAGTGGATCTTCGAGTGGTTTCCAATAGGTGAATTCATTGTCAGGTCTAGGGATGTACTGCACTTCGTGCTAATCAGGCTAAGAGGAATATATCCTTACGTTCCTCTCCGGGTTATGAGACAAGCAGGCAGAATGCAAATTATACCAAGGGTCGACGAGATGAGCAATTTCTAAGACGACTTTCAGGATGATGATATTCCTTACAAGTTCCAAGCCCAACACATATGGCACTGTAAGATCATAATGGAAAAGGACACAATCGAACCAGACAGATACCACACATGATGTGAACCTTTCTACTCAGGGTGGTTAGAAGACAACTAGGATGGTTTAGTCAGACCACGGTTAAGCTGAGGCCACAGAATCACAGATGAGAGGGCCTAGGCTCAGTTCAAGTATAATCAGCTGCACAAGAGGATCCATGAATGCGAGAACAAGAACTGTGAGATACACGAAACCAACAAAAGATTGATTGGAGAAGGGAAAGACATGGTCGTCTGTTCCGACAGGAAGCTGGAATACTTGGAGCGAGGCATAGGAGAACTCGAGGGCAAGATCATCAAAAGAATTGAAGACTGTCAAACGGATAGGATTTCCTTTTCCGTTTTATCAATGTACTAAGGCCAACGACCCTTAGTGACTTTATTTCTTGCTTATTATTTTAGTGTCGTTTTGGATTCGTCTGTTTTCACATTCATGATATGAGGCATTTTGGCATTTCATTTCTCCAAATCAATTTGTCGCTAGGCCTACCTCGGGCAAAATGAGGTTCTGCAAATCAGGACATGCTTTATATTCTATCACTATGTGTTTAAATACTGCAACATTCTTTCATAATACTCACTGACTTGGCTACCTTTTGTTTTCTTCCCTTTTTATTATTCCCCTCCCCAAAGGTTGGTTCGTGCACTCTGGAATCATCATCATACTACACAAGATCCAGGGGCCCACCACCCTCTCCTCCTCCTAATCCTCCCAAAGGCAAAAGTAAAGGCAAAGGAAAAATTGAAGATTTGAGCAACACAACACCAGTTGAACGGGTAGAGGCTGCCGACGACCAGGGTATTCAAGTTCAGAATGAGGCTATGTCACAGCTAGAACAAAGGTTTGTGAAGCTCCAAGGGGAGCTTAAGAAGGTCCGGAATTTGGAAAACTTATCCTTCACACTCAGTGTGCCAGATGTCAACCATCCGAACACCCAAAATCCCATACCTCCTCAAAACGCCCCACACGAACAGAATCACCCCGCAACTCATCACCAACCACTCCACCAAAGAATCAAACTCTTCCACCACAATACAGTGCTATCCACACTCCAAGAAATACTCCATTTCTTGTCCCAGAGCCACAAAACTCCACAAACGACCACCTTTACACCCAGGCACCAGGCCACCAAAACAACCCAATCTACATGGAGACTTTGCCACACTCCACCCATCCCATCTCACACACATCTGACTCTAGTGAAAAGGATTTGCTTATCAAGAAATTGGCTGAAAGAGCTGACCAGCCGGGTTCAAGGCATTGAGGGAAGCAAAGGAGTTGAAAGGTTGAACTATGAAGACCTCAGCATACAGCCCAATGTCGAACTGCCTGAGGGGTACAAACCTCCTAAGTTTGAGATATTCGATGGTACTGGTGATCCGAGGGTCCATCTGAGGAACTATTGTGATAAACTGGTTGGAGTAGGAAAGAATGAAAAGATTCGCATAAAGCTATTCATGAGGAGTTTAACAGGGGATTCTCTGTCTTGGTACATCAGCCAAGACCCCAGGAAATAGTCAAATTGGGTGAGCATGGGGTCACACTTCATGGAACGGTTCAGGTTTAATACAAAGAATGCGCCAGATGTGTTCTACATTCAAAATCTTAAGAAGAAGCCTACAGAAACTTTTTGCGAGTATGCTACTCGCTGGAGATCTGAAGCTGCTAAGGTCAGGCCCGCCTTAGATGAAGAACAGATGAATAAGTTATTTGTCCGAGCCCAAGATCCACAATACTATGAGCGGTTGATGGTGATTAAGAATAATAAATTCTCTGATATTATCAAGCTGGGGAAAAGAATTAATGAGGTAATTAAAAGCGGAATGGTCACCAACTTTGAAGCCTTACAAGCCACGAATAAGGCCCTGCAATCTGGTGGTGTGTCCAATAAGAGAGACGTGGGAGCGCTGATAGTTGCACAGAGAACAAAATCCCCACTTAAATATCAAACCTACCAAACACCCCTACTTAAATATCGACCAGCACCTCCACCAACTTACCAAGCACCCTCGCCCACATACCAATCAGCACCTCCACCAACATACCAGTCATCTCAACCACATACCTATCAGCCTACATTCCCTAGATATTCCCAGCCCGCTCCTGCTTACCAAACCTATAACTCTCAGCCATTCCACTATCAGTCACCCCCTACTCGCTAAAATATCCCTAGACCTCGACCAAACTTTGATCGTAGACCTCCTAAACAATATACTGCCATCGCCGAACCTATCGACCAGCTGTATGAAAGACTGAAAGCTGCTGGTTATGTCACTCTTATCCCTGATGTAACCCTTGAGAATCCATCTCAATGGGTTAATCCAAATAAGACATGTGCATATTATTCCGGCATGAAGGGACACACAATCGATGAATGCCGCTCACTGAAAGATAAGATACAATTTCTGATTGATAATAAGGTCATTCTAGCAAAAGAATCTACTCCCAATGTCCGCATCAATCCGCTCCCAGACCATAAGGGTTGAGGCATCAATATGATCAAGGTAAAGGAACATTGGGACCTAGAGGGGTCGATTGGGTTCATCATAGAAGATGATGACCCAAAGAAGCTAGCAGTGACTCTTAATCCTATCATAGTCCAGATTCAGTCATCTGGAGATGCTGAGGTAGTTGCGTCAGTACCTTTTGAGTTTGAAGCAGCACCACCTGCAAAGGCATCTGCGCCGTTTGAGGTCGAAGTTATGCCACCTGCAAATGCACCTGTACTATTTGAGGTTGCGGTTAAGCCACCTGCTAAGGCACATGTTCCGTTCGAAGAAAAGATAGTTGCACCAATCACAATGGAAGTGTCAACCACGCCACCCTTCTACACTAATGTTGTACCATAGGATTATGTAGTTGAGGCAAGAAGGAAAGGCAAGGTCAAGACCGAAGAAGCTATTGCTGCACAGGGGATGACTAGGACCGACAGGGTCTATACACCTGAACACTTGGCAGAATCTAGCAAACAGGCTTCCAATAGGCCACCCATCATTGAGACAAGCCCAGATGACCTTTGGAGGAAGGTGCAGGACAAAGAATACTCTGTCATTGATCAGTTGAACAAAACCCCAGCCCAGATATCCATTCTGTCATTGCTGCAAAATTCAGAGACACACAAAAATGCTTTGATGAAAGTACTGAATGAAGCATACGTGCCAAAAAACATCACCAGTGGGGAAATGGCCAATATGGTGGGTCAAGTGCTGGAGAGTCATAAGATTACTTTTCATGAGGACGATTTGCCTCCTGAAGGGCTAGGTCATAACAAAGCCCTGCACATCACTATGCAATGTGAGGGCTACTTCATCACCAGGATTCTGATCGACGGAGGATCTAGTCTCAATATCTGTCCATTGACAACGCTCAAGAAATTGAGCAAAAGGCTATAAGAAATAAGAGAGGGGTCGATGAATGTAAAAGCTTTCGACGGTTAGCAAAGGTCCAACCTTTGTTTGCAAATGGAGCCTACGTGGTTCGAAGTTGATGTTAAGGTGATAGACATGTCGACGTCCTATAACCTGCTGCTAGGACGGCCATGGATACATGCTGCTGGGGAGGTGGCATCGACGCTGCACCAAAAAGTGAAATTTGAATGGAACCATCAGGATGTAATCATCCACGAAGATGGAAGCAATCCTATTTACAGTCGCCAGACCATTCCGGTGGTCGAAGGTAGAAGGAAGTTGGGTGGAGAAACATACCACCACATGGAACGGGTCAACGCGATAGACAAAGACAAATGGTGGGATAGCAAGATAGCAAGCATAATGAACTGGAGATGGTACGAGCCGGGTAAAGGGCTTGGCAAGAATCTTCAATGGATCTCCAAGCCGATACAGCTCAAATGCCATGGCACCACTTTCAGGATAGGATACAAATACACTTGGGAAGATTTCAAGAACTGGGCGCCACCCTGTCGTTGTCCTTATTACCCATTGGAACAACCAATACCACATCTGGAGCAGACCTTTCTGCAGGCCGATGTTATATGGGTGTCAGAGGAAGACGAAGCGCTGGCAGCATTGAAGAATCTATTCTTGGAGGATGATGACATTGACTGTTGCATTATTGTTGAGGATGAGGAGGGGGAAGGTCCTTCAATCCAAGCCGTAATAAAAGGGTCATCCCTTAGGAACTGTACTGTCAGAACATCTAGGGCCCGACGAGTTCTGGGGTAGCAAGGCTGAACAAGCTTTGTTTATTTTTCATTTGCTAAATGATTTCCTTTTCGCATTTAAATTTTACAATAAGATCTTCAATGTTCTAAAAGCATTTACTCAATTTATCAATAACACTTTTATGTTTTTATGAATCAATATTTATTATTATCATTTTCTCTATCATTTTTTATCTATACATCATTACTATTACTTGTCTTGATGAACCAATGACTGTGACATGCAACGAAACAACGCAACAAAAGGATAGTGATTCAGAAGAAGAGGATGATAGCATACTTGATGAAATTGTTAAGCAGGTTGAGAATTTTGAGAACAGACCTAAGTCAACCTGGACGAGAATGCGGTTGTCAACCTGGGGGATTCAGAGAATGTCAAGGGAACTCGTATCAGCATCCATTTGTCGCCATCAGAGAAGAGGAAATACACAGAATTCTTGAAAGAGTATGAGGACATATTTGCATGGTCGTACGATGACATGACTAGTCTGAGTACATCCATTGTGGCTCAAAAATTTCCGATCAATAGAATGTGCCCGACGGTAAAGCAAAATCTCAAAAAATTCAAGCCTGATATGAGCTTGAAAATCAAGGAGGAAGTTACCAAGACGAGCAACGCCAAAGTACTCAAAGTAGTGGAATATCCGACTTGGTTGGCTAACATCGTGCTGGTACGCAAGAAGGACGGGAATGTTAGAGTCTGTGTCGACTACTGGGATCTCAACCGTGCAGTTCAAAAGATGATTTCCCATTACCAAACATACACATCCTGACTGAAAATTGCGCCAAGCATGAACTTCAGTCGTTCGTGGATTGCTTCGTTGGTTACCATCAATTTTGGATGGATGAGGAAGATGCTGAGAAAACGGCTTTCATTACGTCGTGGGGAGTTTACTGCTACAAGATGATGCCATTCGGCCTAAAGAATGTTGGGGCCACCTATATGAGATCTATGACCACTATCTTCCACGATATGATACATAAAGAGATCGAGGTATATCTAGATGATATCATTATCAAGTCCAAGATGGCTAACAACAACATAGCAGATATAAGGAAGTTCTTCAATAGGTTGTAGAAATATAATCTAAAACATAACCCCACAAAGTGTGCATTCGGGGTTCCTGCTAGGAAATTTCTCAGGTTCATTGTCAGCCATCGAGGGATAGAATTGGACCCGTCAAAGGTCAAAGACATCCAAGACTAACCACCGCCAAGGAACAAGAAAGATGTGATGAGTTTCCTAGGTCGCCTTAACTATATCTGACGATTCATAGCTCAATCCACAATCATATGTGAACGAATCTTCAAGATGCTGAAGAAAGATGTTGCGACCAAATAAACCGAGGATGTCATAGGGCCTTCAACAAAATTAAGGAGTACTTGTCAACACCGCCAATCTTGGTACCACCTGAGCCAGGTAGACCTTTGCTACTGTACCCCGTAGTATTAGATGGAGCTTTCGGCTGCGTTTTGGGGCAGCACGACAAAACAGGAAGAAAAGAGCATGCAATTTATTATCTGAGCAAGAAGTTTACTCCGTACGAGGCTCGATACTCTCTACTGGAACGTACCTGCTATACTTTAACTTGGGTAGCCCAAAATTCGAGGCACTACTTTGTGCCTACACAAAATATCTCATATCAAGGATGGATCCTTTGAAGTACATCTTTCAGAAGCCCATTCCCACTGGCAAGCTGGCCAAGTGGCACATCCTGCTGAGTGCTATGTGACTCAGAAAGTAGTCAAGGGACAATCATTGGCAGACCATCTTGCTAAGAATCCCGTGGATGGAGAATACGAACCCCTGAAAACATATTTTCCCGATGAAGAAGTATCATTCATAGGAGAAGATATTGCAGAATCCTATGATGGTTGGAGAATGTTCTTCGATGGAGCATCAAATTTCAAAAGAGTCAGCGTTGGGCCGTCCTGGTATCAGAAACTGGTCAACACTATCCGGTATCTACTAAACTCATATTCCCCTGTACCAACAATATGACAGAGTATGAAGCCTGCATCTTAGGGCTCAACATGGCCATTGACATGAATGTTCAGGAACTGCTAGTGATCGGTGACTCAGATTTTCTAATACACCAAGTACAAGGAGAATGGGCTACTAATAATTCCAAGATACTATCATATCTGCACCACGTGCAGGAATTTAGAAAGAGGTTCACGAAGATAGAATTTCGTCACGTCCCCAGAATTCAGAACGAGTTCGCTGATGCATTAGCCACTCTATCATCCATGATACATCATCCAGATAAAAATTTCATTGACCCTATTCCAGTGAAGACCATATCCAGCCGACATACTGTGCCCATGTTGAAGAGGAAGCAGACAGAAAACCATGGTTCCACGATATCAAAGAGTATTTGTCGAATGGAGAATCCCTAGAGCTGACAATTCACATTCAGAAATGCACGCTTCGGAGATTGTCCAACAACTTCTTTCATAGTGGAGGAATCATGTACCATAGAACTCTTGATTTAGGATTACTAAGATGTGTCGACGCAAAAGAAGCATCCAAACTATTAGAAGAGATACATGCTGGGACCTGCGGCCCACATATGAATGGTTTTGTCTTGGCTAAGAAGATACTCAGAGCCGGTTATTTCTTGAAGACCATTGAAACAGACTGCATCTAATATGTCCGGAAATGTTACCGATGTCAGCTACATGCAGATATGATAAAGGTACCTCCAAATGAGCTCAATGCAACAAGCTCACCTTGGCCTTTCGCCGCCTGGGGCATGGACGTCATTAGACCGATCGAGCCTACCGCCTTAAAAGAACACAGGTTCATCTTGGTAGCAATTGATTATTTCACTAAATGGGTCGAAGCAGCATCATACAAAGCAGTGACCAAGAAAGTCGTGGAAGACTTTGTCCGCGACCGCATTGTTTGTCGGTTCAGAGTTCTAGAATCAATCATCACCGACAATGGCTCCAATCTCAACAGTGACCTGATGAATGCTATGTGCTAGACTTTCAAGATCAAACACAAGAATTCTACAACCTACAGACCTCAGATGAATGGGCTGTAAAAGCCGCAAACAAGAACATCAAGAAGATACTGAGGAAGATGATAGAAAAGCACAAGTAGTGGCATGAGAAGATATCATTTGCCTTACTGGGATACCGCACCACAATCTGCACGTCAACCGGGGCGACCCCTTACATGCTGGTTTATGGTACAGAAGCTGTCATTCCTGCCGAAGTTGAGATTCCTTCATTGAGAATCATACAAGAAGCTGAGCTCAGCGATTCAGAGTGGGTAAAGGGCCGTTATGAGCAACTAGCCCTCATAGACCGGAAAAGAATGAACGCAGTATGTCACATACAGCTTTACCAAAATAGAATGTCCAAAGCCTTCAATAAGAGAGCCAAGCCAAGACAGTTCGCACCAGAGAAGTTGGTGTTGAAGAAGATCTTTCGACATCAAGATGAAGCCAAAGGGAAATTCTCTCCCAATTGGCAAGGTATGTATATGGTTCACCGAGTATTTACAGGAGGAGCTCTTATACTTGCAGAAATGGATGGAGAAGTATGGCCAAATCCAATCAATTCAGATGCTGTCAAACGCTATTAGGTGTAATACTTTATGCTTCCATCAATGATGTAAATTGAACTACGCTTGACCTGATTGCCGTTTAAGAGAGGATACGTAGGCAGCCATATGGGTTCGGTCACAATTCAATAAAAATCTTATTTTCCCCACGATTGGAAACTGGGGCATAATTTTGAAGAGGACCCTCAAAATTCTGAAGCAGGTTCAACCGATCGCTGCACGTGCGACAGCTAGAAGCGCAAAACCATCAAACTGGGGCAGTGTGACGCCCCAAACCTGGGGAACGCGACCGTCACTTAACCGAGTGAACCCAGTCAAGCAAGCCTGATTAGCCTTTTCTACCCGACTCATTTACTTCCCGAGATTATGGCACAACATTGTTTACTGAGTTAGCACGAGACAAATCAAATGCATACATTCATGATGTTAGCCCATTCTTTCTTATATACCAATACCAACATTTAGGTCTCCCAAAACATACATACTGATTACAATATTGGAGAGATGGGATTACAGTTACGAGTTAACCCAACAACTACCCAAAACATACATCACCCACATAAGTGTCTACAGAGCCTCTAGAAATAAGTAAGATGGACATAATCCTGCTGGTGACAAGGCCCCGGCTATACCTTGAAATAGAACAACATATACAAAAGAGAGCAACATAGACATACACACGGCTCCGGAAGGAAATGGGGCTCACCAGAACTGCTGTGAGGAGGAGGAGAGGGCACCACTATCGACGCTCGACGCTACCAACTACAGAACCACCTACATCCATAAGACGATATAGCGCCCTCGACAAAAGGGATGTTAGTACCATTGAATACTACTAATATGTATGAACAAACTCTACTCTAGATAGAATAAACATCACACATGTAATGATACAAATACAGACTTCATATAACAATTCACAAAAGTTGGGGAAAAGCACCAATAAAAGTCACCATGTTTTCTTATCCCGTTTGCATCTTTTGGTTAATAGTCTTTTAAAGACAAGTGCTATTATTATTAATATACCACCATGTCTTTGTCACATGGAGTCCGGTCTCTGCCCGACCGGCTAAGACATCCTAAGTGAGACATCAATATACCACCATGTCATTATTACACGGAGTCCGATATCTGCCCGATCGGCTAAGCCATCTCATTTGAACCAGCAGGGCATCATAATTATCATACATTCAATATTACTACTGTGTCGTTATCACACATAGTCCGATCTCCGCCCGATCAGATAGGACATCCCACTTGGAACAATGAGACATCATCAATATCATACTTTCATAATTACCACCATGTGTACATCATGGAGTCCGATCTCCACCCGATCAGCTAAGCCATCTCACTCTAGGACATAACCATATCATTTTTAAATCTTTTAGTTCACATCTCATATCATTTTAATCCTTTAGTTCACATTTCCTCTCATCCTTTAGTTTACAGTTCATGGCACTTGGGCCTATTTAAACCTTTTAGGTTACATTCCTTTCTTCAACCACATCATATATTCATCCTTCACCTCGACTAAAACCATCACGTAAGAGGAGTTGTACATATAGTAAAAGAAGGAGCATAGTGATAACATTTCATACATTCAAATTGCATAATGACATGGTAGTAATATAGAATGACATGAAAGCAAGAGTTTCGCAAATGGACACACAGAACCCATTTACTCTTTAGAGAGTCAAACAAGGGAGTTCGTACCGTACATTTTTTGCACCAACGATTTTATTCCATGAAGATTAGAGTTAGCCATACATACCTCGATTTGGGGTTTTTCCTTAATTCCTACCCCAATCCATCGGACCCTTTTAGAACCTTCAATCTAATTCACAATGTTGCACAATTGAACCCATAATTAGGAATAATGATCATGGCTTGAGTTTACTTGAGCATTGTATCTAGGGGCGTCATTTTGGTTAAGGATTTTATGGGTCTTTACATCCTCCCCCACTTAAGATCATTCGTCCTCGAATGAGGATCGGGGGAATAACTTGGGTTTGAATACACTATATGCCAACCCCCAAATTTTAACTAACTCCCAATTTTTCTAAAAATTTTGCCAGAGTTTATTTGTAATTAGGCCTATCCACCTGTCAGAGAGCCCCCGAAACACATTTACACGAACTTCTCATAATCAGTCAACACAATAGAACATAAATAGAGCACATATAAAGGGGATATAAGAGGACACATGACTCGGGAAGTGGGGTGGCTTTCCACGATTTTGACAAGCAATGCAATTATTTAGGATGACCACTTCCTAAACTATTACCTGACTTATTCAAAAAATGAGGGTACTTATTTTTCATTTCATTTTCAGCTTCCGAAGTAGCTTCCTCAACTTGTTGATTTCGCCATAATACTTTAACCGATGCAATTTCCTTGTTTCTCAACTTACGTACCTCCTTATCAAGAATAGCAACTGGAACCTCTTCATATGACAATTCTTCTTTAACCTCAACACTCTCAACCGGCACGATGGCAGACGGGTCTCCAAGCACTTTCTTCAACATGAACACATGAAACACTGGATGCACCAATGACATTTCAGGGGGCAGCTCCAGCCTATACGCCACCTTTCCTATCCTTTGAGTGATTCTATATGGCCCCACATACCTCGAAATCAATTTCCCCTTTTTCCCAAACTGCATGACCCCCTTCATGGGAAATACCTTCAAGAACACCCAATCATCTTCTTGGAACTCCAAATCCCTACGGCGAATGTCCGAATAGGATTTTTCACGGCTCTGAGCAGTTGCTAACCGTTCTTTTATGATTCTAACCTTCTCCATAGCTTGATGCACGAGATCTGGTCCTAATAGTTTGGGCTTTTCAACCTCGAACCACCCAATCAGTGACCTACACCTCCTACCGTACAAAGACTCAAATGGTGCCATCTGAATACTGGAATGGAACCTGTTGTTGTAAGAAAATTCTATAAGTGGCAAATGATCATCCCAGCTACCTTTAAAATCAAGCACACAAGCTCGTATCATGTCCTCAAGCGTCTGGATAGTCAGCTCTGCTTTTCCGTTAGTTTGCGGGGGGAAAGCTGTGCTGAGATTTACCTGCGTCCCCAAACCTTGCTGAAACTTCTTCCAAAAGTTAGCTGTGAATTAGGCCCCTCGATCTGAGATAATGGAAAGTGGAGTGCCATGGAGCCTGAATATTTCCTTGATATACAACTGAGCATGTTGTTCTGCAGTGTCGGTGGACTTAACTAGCAAGAAATGAGCTGACTTCGTGAACCGATCCACTATTACCCAAATGGATTCAGACTTGCATAGACTGCGGGGTAACCCTGCCACAAAATCCATATTGATCATCTCCTACTTCCACATCGGTATTTCTATAAGCTGCGCCAACCCACCGGGACTTTAATGTTCGGCCTTCACTTGCTGACAGTACAGACACTTAGCCACAAAGTCCGCCACACCCCTCTTCATGTTATTCCACCAATAAGCTTCCTTGAGGTCGTGGTACATTTTTGTAGAACATGGGTGTACGGAAGATATAGAGTTATGAGCCTCTGCCATTATGCTCTCCCGAAGGTCATCCACATCTGGGACACACAATCGTCCTTGGCACCGCAAGACACCGTCATCCTTGCTAAGCGAAAAAGTTGTGGTTCTGTGATTAAGAATTGCCTCTTTTAGCTGCGCCAACACTGGATCATTGTATTGCTTTTCCTTGACTTATGCAACAAGCGATGATTCTGCTCTATTACGTACTATTACATCCCCTTTGCCAGAGGTCACGAGACAAACTCCCAGACTGGCCAACTGGTGAACTTCTCGTGCCAATGGCCTTTGACCTACTTCCAAGTGAGCGAAGCTACCCATGGATTTCCGACTAAGAGCGCCTGCCACCACATTAGCTTTCCCTAGATGGTATATGATATCAATATCATAATCTTTAAGCAACTAAAGCCACCTCTTTTGCCTCAAGTTCAATTCCTTCTGCTTGAATAGATATTGGAGACTTTTGTGGTCTGTAAACACGTCCACATGGACCCCATACAGATAGTGCCGCCAGATGTTTAATGCAAACCAACTGCTGCAAGCTCAAAATCATGCGTCGGATAATTCTTTTTGTGATTCTTAAGCTACCTTGAAGCATATGCTATAACCTTACCACATTGCATCAACACACACCCAAGACCAACCCTTGAAGCATCACAATACACCACAAACCCCTCTGCACCTTATGGCAAGGTCAACACCGGCACCGAAGTTAATCTCGATTTCAACTCCTGGAAACTCTTTTCACAAGCATCAGACCACTGGAACTTGACCGCTTTTTGCGTCAGTTTTGTCAATGGGGAGGCGAGAGTAGAGAATCCTTCCACAAACCTCCTATAATATCCAGCTAAACCCAATTAACTGCGAATCTCTTTCGGGTATTGTTAGTCTAGGAAAATCCTTTACAACTGTGATCTTATGGGGATCGACTCGAATCCCTTCTCTGGAATCAACATGGCCCAAAAAGGTAACTGATTCAAACCAAAATTCCCATTTCGAGAACTTGGCATATAACTGGTGCTGCTAAAGAGTCTGCAGAATTGCCCTGAGGTGATTAGCATGATCTTCTTGACTTCGTGAATATACAAGGATATCATAAATGAAGAATATTAGATTTAAAAAAGAGAGCAACATAGATTTACACACGGCCCCGGGAGGAGATGGGGCTCACTAGAACTGCTGTGAGGAGGAGGAGAGGGCACCACTATCGATGTTCGGCGCTACCAGCTACAGAGCTACCTACATCCAAAGATGATGTAGCTCCCCCGGCAAAAGGGATGTTAGTACCATTGAATAGTACTAGTATGTATGAATAAACTCTACTCTTGATAGAACAAACATCACACATGTAATGATAAATATAGAGACTTCATATAACATTTCACAGAAGTAGGGGAAAAGCACCAATAAGAGTCACCATGTTTTTTTATCCCGTTTTGCCATCTTTTGGTTAATAGTCTTTTAAATAAAAGTGTTATTATTATTAATATACCACTGTGTCGTTGTCACACGGAGTCCGATCTCTGCCTGATTCGCTAAGCCATCCCAAGTGAGACATCAATATACCACCGTGTCGTTATTACACGGAGTCCGATCTCCGCCTAATCGGCTATGCCATCTCATTTGAACCAGTGGGACATCATCATTATCATACTTTCATTATTACCACCGTGTCGTTATCACACGGAGTCCGATCGCCGCCCGATCAGCTAAGCCATCCCACTTGGAACAATGAGACATCATCAATATCATACATTCATAATTACCACCATGTGTAAATCATGGAGTCCGATCTCCACCCGATTGGCTAAGCCATCTCACTCTAGAACATAACCATATCATTTTTATATCTTTTATTTCACATCTCATATAATTTTAATCCTTTGGTTCACATTTCCTCTCATCCTTTAGTTCACATTTCCTCTCATCCTTAAGTTTACAGTTCTTGGCACTTGGGCCTATTTAACCTTTTTAGGTTACATTCCAACCACATGATATATTAATCCTTACCTCGACCAAAACCATCACATAAGAGGAGTTTCACACATAGTAAAAGAAGGAGCATAGTGATCACATTTCATACATTCAAATAGCATAATGACATGGTAGTAACATAGAATGACATGAAAGCAAGAGTTTTGCAACTTGACACACAGAACCCATTTACTCTTTAGAGAATCATACCGTACATTTTTGGCACCAACGATTTTATTCCTTGAAGATTAGAGTTAGCCATACATACCTCGATTTGGGGTTTTCCTTAACTTCTACCACAATCCACCGAACCCTTTTAGCACCTTCAATCTGATTCACAATGTAGCACAATTGAACCCATACTTAGGAATAATGATCATGGTTTGAGCTTACTTGAGCATTGTATCAAACATTAGGTGCTCATTAAGATTGCATGGTCCCCTTTTTGGTGAAAGATTACTCTAACCTATTTTCCTTTACTAGTTTAGGATTACTTGATTACATGCAAGTAAGTTTTCGTTCCCCATTCCCATGAACTAACCTACTCATTGTCCATTTTAACTAAAATCAGGAAATTAAGGTTGGTGTGGTAGAAGCTTACCTCTTAGAGGCAAGGAATTGGTGTCCTTCTTGATTAGTTCCAAGCTTGAGTGGTGATGGAGGATCAATTGGAGGGAGTTGGGACCTTCTCTCTCTAGAACCCACTATCTTCTCACTCTAAATTATAAGGAAATGGTTAAAAATAATGGGGATGGGTGTTATATAAGTCTGGGGGTCGGGATTTTAAAATTAGAATGGTGCCCCGACGCAGGTTTGCGATCCTAAATACGATCGCATTTCGGTTATGCGGTCCACAAATGTGCCGCATAACTGGTCTCAATTGGGTGAAAAAGAAAAAGGAAACTGCCCAGGTATGCGGCAACTATGCGGTTCGCATACCTGTTATGCGGTCGCATAGTGCACTGCATAACTCCCTCTACAAAACTCGAGTGCAAATTTATGAAAAACTATGTGGCCCGCATAAACGAAATGCGATAGCATTTTGGGCCGCACAGTTGCCCTCAAAATGGACAGCACCGCCTATGGGGACATTATGCGGTCCGCATACCTTATATGCGACTGTAGATCTGCATCCTTTCACGAAAAATTTCCTCTAAGTCCGCAGGGTACTTTCAAATCCTAAAGGTCCGAACCGCAGTGAGCAAGCACTCCATGAAGAATTTCTATAGATATAACTACATAGGGACTAATCGGGCGTCGTGTTGGTTAAGGATTTTACGGGTCTTTATAGGCAGAATTTTGAGGAGGACCCTCAAAATTCCGTAGCATGAGGTAGCAATGTCTTGAACAGTGTCACAGTCGTCGGTTCATCTAAATTATTTTTAGAATATAAGTTTGTACTATGTCTTTACAAAATCATGGATACTTATTCTTGAAAACATCTCTGTTTAGCAAATGATACCTCGATGATATGAACAGGATCATCAGATCAAGTGCACAAGTCAAGCAAAGCCAGCAGGGATACGAACCAACCTTCCCCATTTATATAACTCACGATTATTCTTCGGTTGCAGGCACAAAGAGTGCAAAAGCTCAAGATTTATTGTCCGCCGAAAGGACAAACATTGTTCAAAAATACGATTCTTAAAGTCGTCGCACTTGCCGACATTTTCTATCAGCACAAAAAAACAATGCTCCGTAGTCACAATGCTCACAACAAACACAATACCGCAATCTACTACCAGCTAAGAAATTCTACTGTCATTTATCATTTAATTATGCATAAGGAAACCTTTCTACCTTCCCTCTGCATGAGACTAAGCTCTGTCTCCATTTTGCATGAGGTTAAGCTCTACCTTCATCTGCATAAGGCTAACTTTCTGCCTTCCTTTGCATAAGGCTAATTTTCTGCCTTCCTCTGCATAAGGCTACCTTTCTGCCTTCCCTTTGCATGAGACTAAGCTTTATCTTCATTTTGCATGAGGTTAAGCTCTACCTCCATCTACATAAGGCTAACTTTCTGCCTTTCTTTGCATAAGGCTAATTTTCTGCCTTCCACTTGCATAAGGCTACCTTTCTGCCTTCCACTTGCATAATGCTACCTTTCTGCCTTCCCTTTGCATAAGGCTAATCTCTGCCTTATATGTAACTTCGGGCGTACTTTGAGTTGCTTGTTACTTCTGAATTGGTATGGAAACGTGGAAAGTTGCATTTAAATTCCCAGTTGATTAATCCTTGTTACGAGTATACCCCTACTGAGTTCATTGTTACTTTGGTATATATATATGTACGTATAAGAGTCAGCACTCGAGTCGCATATATGATTCGCGATCGAGGGAAGCTTTATGGTAATTTTATATAAGTGTGTCAGCACTCGAGTCGCAGGTATGATTCGCGATCGAGGGGAGGTTTATGATAAATCAGTATAATTGTGTCAGCACTCGAGTCGCAGGTATTATTCGCGATCGAGGGGAGCTTTACGACTATTCAGTGTTTAGATATTTCCTTACGACTCCGGCCGGTTGTCTTACCCTTGTGTGCGCTTGGCTATTTTGTATTGTTTTCATTAATATTGACCTGACTGATATTTGGGGGAAAAAGGGAAGTGTACATTTTTGTTATTCTCAGTAGTTACCTAGATTTCTGTACTTGATGTGTATCTGCTGCTTACTGCCACACATGTTTACTGTATTTCGTTATATCCTGTCTTATATTATTGCTGTTAGGCCTTAGTTAGTGTCAAGTCGACCTCTCGTCACTACTTCTTCGAGATTAGACGGGATACTCACTGGGTACATATTTACCTATGTACTCATGCTGCACTTCTGTACTTAACTGTACAGGTTCTTAGGTAGGTGCATCGGGTTATCAGACCGGAGCTAGATATTAACTGTAGCGGGCCCTTCTTCACGGTGAGCTGTTTCTCCTGATGATCCTCTGTAGCGCCATGGAGTCTTCTTTTGCTTATCTTCCCGTCTACTTATTTCAGACTATGGGATTGTATATATATTTTGTCTCTTGTATATTCACCTAGATTGCTCGTGACACTAGTTCTCGGCACACACGTAGTGGTTATTTTGAGATTTTGGCTGTACATATATATATGCTCGTATATCAGCTCACGCTTCTTCATGTCTATTTTATCTACCACTGGGTTATGATCTTTCAATATCATGTTCTAACTTGTTAAATTCCGTAATTTGGTGAACTATTAAATCAAATAAAAAGGAACACTTAGTGAAATTTATGTTGGGTTGACTAACCCCGTTGTTGGGCGCCATCACGACCTGAGTTAGGATTTCGGGTCATGACAACGTGGTATCAGAGCTCTAGGTTCACGTAAGTCTCACGAGTCACGTGCATGCCGAGTAGAGTGTTGCGGAATTGTACGGAGATGTCTGTACTTATATTCAGGAGGCTATAGGGTGTTAGGAAACCTCTCTTTGTTCATAATCTAGCGTGCAGTCGATGATGTACTGAAACTTATTCTTCTATTCTCTGATGGTGACTACGCGCGCATCCAACGTTCCGGATCCGGGAGATGTCGCTACCCCCGCCGCCTGAGGTCGTGCTAGAGGCAAGGGGAGGGCACCTGCCTGAGGTAGCGGACGAGGGCGTCCCAAAGCTATACCAGTCGCACCACTAGAGGACCTTATCATAGAAGAGCAGGATGAGGGGCCTCCAATAGCTCCTTCTCTAATGGACTTTATGACGGCGCCGGGCTTCCAGGAGGTCATGGGCCGTATGATGAGATTCATGGAAACCATGTCCCAAGCTGGCCTATTTCCAGCAGATCCTGCCACTTCTCAGGCGGGAGGGGGAGTCCAGACCCCTACCGCTCAGGCCGCAGGACAGGCAGCATCAGTAGACAATACCCCGGGTACACCGCCCGTGGGTGGGATCCAGCCTGTAGCAGCAGCACCAGAGCTTAGGCTAGTTGCAGAGGGTGATCAGCAGAAGATGTTGGATAGATTGACTCGACTACGCCCTCCAATCTTCGGGGGTGAACGAGATGAGGATGCCTAGTACTTCATCGATAGGTGCAGGGATAGACTACACAACATGAGGATCTTGGAGTCTTATGGGGTCGACTTCACTACATTTCAGTTAGAAGGCAGAGCTCGCAGGTGGTGGCAGTCTTATATACTCAGCAGGACAGCAGGTTCTCCTCCGTTTACTTGGGAGCAGTTCACACAGATGTTGTTGGATAGATATATGCCACCCTCGGAGATAGAAGAGCTGCGGCGTTAGTTCGAGCAGCTTGAGCAGGGGTAGATGTCGGTGACGGATTATGAGGCCAGGTTTTCAGAGCTGTCACGCCACGCACTCATGGTATTTCCTATTGATGCTGAGAGAGTCCAAAGATTTTTTGTTGGGTTACATCCAGGTATTAGAGCCACCATGGCCAAAGAGGTTGAGATGGGTACTCCGTATCAGCTCGTTGTATAAATTGCTCGCAGGATCGAGGGTTATCGGTTGCGGAGTAGCGAGTAGGGTAAGCAAAACAAGAGGGCTAGGTGCTCAGGAGATTTTAGGGATGCTCCGACTAGGAGCAGGGGTCAGTTGGGGGGAGCGGTCAGCCCAACAGGCCTTCTTATTCAGCACCTCCACTACCTCCCCGTGGTGTTTCAGTGAGGCCTCAGTTCAGCGCCATGCCAGAGCGCTCCTATCGTCCTCCAGCTATCCAGAGTTCACCCGGTGTTTACTCCAGTCACCAGAGATCCTCCGGTTCTTATTTCAGTGCTATGTCAAAGGGTTCACACCGCACTCCGGCTATTCGGGACTCTTCTTCTTCGGGTAAGCAGGATATGCCACATGTGAGATGCTATGAGTGCGTGGATTTAGGCCATGTGAGGAGGGATTGTCCCAAGTTTTGGGGCAAGACAGTGCAATAGGGTTACCAGCCTATGGGTTCAGCACCAGCAGTTCGGCCGCCTAGAGGTGGAGGTCAGGTTGACAGGGGTCGTCCTAGGGGGGGGGTAGTCAAGAAGGGATCAGCTAGCTCCTGTTCACATTGGGGGAGCTTAGTCTTCATGTGCTACAACCAAAGTTTATGCCATTTCGGCCAGATCAGATGCAGTGGCCTCAAAAGCCGTGATCACAGGTATTATCTCAGTATGTGGTAGAGAGGCTTCAATACTATTTGATCAAGGGTCCACATATTCTTATGTTTCAGTACTATTTGCTTATTTTCTTGATATTCCTCGTGAGTCCTTGGGTTCTCACATATATGTGTCCACTCCTGTGGGTGATTTCGTGGTGGTAGACCGGGTCTATCGGTCTTGTGTGATTACCTAGGGCGGAACTTTTATTGCTCGACATGGTTGATTTCGAGGTTATTCTAGGCATGGATTGGCTATCTCCTCACCATGCTCTGTTGGATTGCCATGCCAAGACAGTTACTTTAGCCATGCCTGAGTCGCCTAGGTTAGAGTGTGAGGTTCTTCAGTTAATGCATCCAGCCGGGTCATTTCTTTCGTGAAGGCTCGGCATATGGTCAAGAAGGGGTGTTTGGCTTACCTCGCTTATGTGCGGGATACCTCTGCCGAGTCCCCGACTATTGATTCAGTTCTAGTGGTTCGAGAGTTTGCAGATGTGTTTCATCCAGACCTTCCCGGCATGCCTCTAGATCGAGACCATGATTTCTGTATTGGTTTAGCTCCAGATACTCAACCTATTTCCATTCCCCCGTATCGTATGGATCTTAAGGAGTTAAAGGAGCAGCTTGATGAGTTTCTGGCTAAGGGGTTCATCAGGGCGAGTGTATCGCCATGGGGTGCTCCAGTTCTATATGTGAAGAAGAAGTATGGGTCTATGCGGATGTGTATTGATTAAAAATGGATAAAAATGATGATTTTATATTAATTATTTAATAAAGTTTAGTTTGGCCAACCTTTTTGGTAAACGGACCCGGACCCATGATTTGACGGTCCCGGAGGGTCCGTAGGAAAATATGGGACTTGGGCGTATGCCCGGAATTGAATTTCGAGGTCCCAAGTTCGATATGATTTATATGTGTTATCTGTGAAGTTTGGTAATAAACGGACTTCATTTGACGTGATTCGGACCTTAAATGCAAAATTTGGAAGTTTTGAGAATTTTCATGGATTTTTAGGTTTAATTCGTTGTTTTTTATGTTATTTTTGTGGTTTAATTATACGCATAAGTCCATAGGATGTTTTTGAAGTTGTGTGCATATTTGTTTTAATGTTTTTGAAGTTGTGTGCATAGGGCTCGGGTAAGTTTCTGGTAGGTGTCGGGGTGTTAAGACGTAGGAAAATTCTTGTGTTAAATGTTGTCATCTGGTGTCTGGTATTTTATGCTATGCAAACGCATAGGATAGACCGCGAACGCATAGGATAGACCGCGAACGCGTAGCACAAGGTTGGGGCAGGGCAGAGTTAAGTTTGTGTGAACGCACTCTTTAGGACGCGATCGCGGAGTGGGGGTCATGGGCAGCTATGCGAACGCAGAGGATAAGTCGCGAACGCATTGCTTTAGCGGGGGCCCTGGGGCTGGGTGTAATCTACCCTGTGCGAACGCGGCCCCACAACCGCGAACGCATAGGTCCGAGTAGCTAACCCTTCGCGAACACGGCCAGGGGACTGCGAACGCGGAGAGTAAAATCGCCCAGTGATTTAAATTTTCCAAAAACAGAATCAATACAGGAATTTGGCCATTTTTCATAAACTTCATCTTCTCCACACCACTTAGGCGATTGTTGAAGAGCTTCTTCACCATAACCTCTTAGGTAAGTAATTCTAACCTTGTTTTCTTCCATTTTTATTAACACCTATGAGATTCTAGGCCTAATAACATGGAATTAAAGGTAGAAAATTGGGTATTTGGGTAGAGTTATCGCTTTTCAATTATTTGGGAATTTGACCTCGTTTTGGGGTCGGATTTTAAAATAATTTATATATTCGGGCTCGTGGGTGAATGGGTGACCGGGTTTTGGTCCGAACCTCGTGTTTTGACCAAGCGGGCCCGGGGTCGATTTTTGGATTTTTGGGAAGAATGTTGGGAAAACTATAATGAAGCATTGGAATTTAATTATTTAGCATTTATTGATATTATTGAGTCGATTATGTCTAGATACGGTTGATTCAGAGTCGGGTTCAATGGGAAAAGCGGTGCTTCAGGCTTGATTTGGATTCTTGGAGTCGAGGTAAAAGTTTTGCCTAATTTTAGCTTGAGGGAATAGGTATCGAGTCTTGATTGCTACGTGTTTATTCCGTGTTCAATGTATATATGAGGTGACGACTACCTATATGTTGTTGTCAAGCATGACCGTGAGTCGAGTATTATGAATTATAAGGTTTTCTTTGATATTTACCGTGTTATGGATTAATCTTTAACTTGGTGGTTATTCTCTTGATGGAAATTATTAGTTATGAGTACTGTTGAGTAGTTGATCAGTTGAGGAATACTTTGTTGATTTATACACATGTGTAGGATTGGTTATAGTTGTGTCCCTTGCCGGGACGGTATTATTCTTGTTGATCATATCTGTGCATTTAAGGTTTTTTGCTGTTGATTTTACTGCAAATTGTTGTGTTTATGTGATTATTTATGCACGAGGGGACATTCTATGCCGTGTCGTGTTTATTTATGCGCGAGGGGACATTCCGTGCCGTGTTGTGACTATTTATGCACGAGGGGACATTATGTGCCGTGTGTTAGGACATTTTAGCACGAGGGGACATGTCGTGCCATTTCTGTTTACTTATTTGTTCAGAGTTGTTAATTCTTACTGTTACTTAATTATTTAAATTGTTTTCTTGTTCCATCATTTTAGTAGTTGCTACCCCTTTTTCCCCATCATGTCTCCCCCGTTTTTGTACTTAATTGATTATTTCCTGTCGTTATTTCTGCTATATATTATTGAATTGTACAGGTGTTTATTATTTGTCGTGTCCTAGCCTCGTCACTGCTTCACCGAGGTTAGGCTCGTTACTTACTCAGTACATGGGGTCAGTTGTACTGATGCTACACCTGCACTTCTTTATGTTGTGCAGATTACGGTACTGGACCCAGTTGACACTGATCGAGGGAGTATCCTTCAGTCCACAGGAGACACTTAGGTAGTCCTGCAGGCGTCCGCAAGCCTAGGCGTCTCCTCCTATCTTATTCCCTTTTCTGTCTTTTCTTTGTATTTCTGAGACAGTTGTATTTGTTCATTCAGACCGTTGTTTTTAGTATTCTTAGACAGACCGTGAATTTGTGATACCAGTTCTAGGGGTGTTATTAAGGATTTTTGTAATATTAAATACTTAAGTTGTTGTATTTCATGGCTTTCGTACTCTTATTCATGTTTGTTCTCGTTATCGCTTATCTTTTAAATGCCTAATAATAACAAGGAAATAAGTAAATTAACTGGAACGTTGGCTTGTCTAGCGGGTTCAACGTTAGACGCCATCACGTTCCCGATGGTGGGATGTCGGGTCGTGACAAAATCATGTCCTTAGGTTTACATTTCCTATTTATGCAATAGAACTCATGTTTAGGACCAATGTGTGCGAATGATGCACTAGATACCCTGTTCCCTAGGTCTCAGGCATACTGTTTTCAGCATTTTGACATTACTGTCATATCACATAGGAATCCTGTTATAGGATACAAATGTTAATAATTTGTTATTTCTGCAATCATGCCTCATAATACCATGCACTTAGAAATCCTTTCTTTAGGACAACACTAAATAAAATGTCACTTTGTGTCACGACCTGAAATCCTAACTGGCCGTGATGGCGCCTATCGTGGAACTAGGCTAGCCAACACTCATAATTTTTCACATGACTACCCATTCGTTCGATTATAATAATTTACAATTCAAAAATAAATAGCAACATATCATAAAATAAATTCTTTAAGTCTTAGTGCCCCAATAATTGTCTAAACAACACTAAACAAAACCTCCCAAGACTGGAGTCAACATGGTCATGAGCATCTACGAAATAAAACTAACTCTACTAATGTCTTGAATAAAGTCTAGGAATGAAATGCTAAAACTAATTAAGGAAAGGAAATGGAGAAGTTGTGGACGGTGGACAGCTACCTCAAAATCCTGTAAGCTGCTAATAACGAACTCGAACGACTACTACTCCGAATCAATACCTAGATCTGCACACAGAGGTGCAGGGAGTAATGATGAGTACGCTAACTCAATAGTAATGAAAATAAATCACAGTCTGAGAAATAAAAAACACACAACACATATACACCAATTCACAAAAATAGTAAATCACCAAGTCAACATAAGTATTCATCAAATACATAAGTTCGAAAACCGTTTTCCAGAAATCCTTTGAAATAACCATAATATCAATTTATCTCAGAAAAATAAGTTTGAAAAACGAAGTGAATCGTAGTCAAAAACTCAATAAAATTTATCATAAATCTGCCCCTCGGGCCAAAATCATTTCTCATAACAATCTCAGTATTAGCCCATCAAGCAACCTCATAGACACTCAATATTAGCCCATCAGGAAACCTCACAGTCACTCAATATTATCCCATCAGGCAACCTCACAGTCACTCAATATTAGCCCATCAAGCAACCTCTCAATCACTCAGTATCAGCCCCGCGGGCAACATCACTCATTAGGTACCTGCGCTCACTGGGGGTGTGTACAGACTCCGGAGGGGCTCCTACAGCCCAAGCGCTATAACAAGCCACAACATGGCATAAATCACACACAATATTGGCCCACAGCCTCGCTCATTTCACAACATCCTCACAATAATGGCACGCAGCCTCACTCAGTCAGACACTCTCAACATGCCCTTCAGGCAATAAATATATCAGGTTCTCGACCCAAAATAGTGTTTCATTTTTCAATAAATAGTATCAAAATACTCTGAGTGTCAAAACAATTATCAAGAAAAGACTGAGTGAAAATCATTATGTTTTAAGTGAGGAAAATAATAAAAATAGCCCTCAAGGGAAAAACATATCGGCACTAGGCCCCAAACATGGCTTACAGCCCAAAAGATATCAAATATATATCAGTACTATTAAGCATAGGCTTTAAAATCGATTTCGCAACTCAATAGTTGCCTAAATAGGGAATATATTTCAAAAGTTCCAACCCTTGGCATCCCTAAACCCGTGAAAGGGTGCAGAGTCCGGGGTTTCATACCCTCAGGACAGGATTTAAAGACATTACTTACCTCAAACTAGCCCGGAAACTACTCCGCAATATGCTTTCCTCTCGAATCAACTCCCGAGTGATCCAAATCTACCAAGTTCAGATTTTTATCATCAAATTATGCCTAAGGAATGAATTCCAATTGAAAAATATCAATTTTAGCTCAAAACCCGAAATCGGTCAAACCCTGACCCCTGGGACCGCATCTCGGAACTCATAATTTTTTATACCAAAACGTTCTTCGTCATCTCACGAGTTCGTACATATAAAGAACACAAAAATCGGAGTTCGTTTGACCCCTCAAATCGACCCTTAAAGGTCTCATAATCTCAAGCGCTAACCCAAACTTTTTCTACTGATTTTCATGAATTAAACAGTGAGATTATGTTCCGTAATCACCTACAATCGAGTGTTATGGTCCAAAATACTTACCTCTATGATGAACACTGATTTTCCCTCTTCAAACTCGCCTCAAAAGCTTCTTCCCGTTCAAAAATGGTGTAAAAGGTGTTAATGGTCGCGGAGGGTTTATTTTTTTATATTGCCCAGTTATTTATGCACTGCGATCGCGGACATAAGGCCACGATCGCGAAGAACAATTTTCCACAGACCCTCAAATACCCTACGCGACCGCGATTCACAGAACCTCAACCCCACGCGATCGCAACCCTGCAAATGCGATCGTGAAGAGCAATGGACTCTCTCACCTCACGCGCCTGTAACCCTACGCGATTGCAAGCAAGACCACGCGATCGCACTGCCCTAGCCTACCAAGCTATGCGATCGCAGACAAACTTATGCTATCGCATAGAAAAATTTCACTGCCTCAACTCTTTACTCTACGCGATCGCGGCCTGCTCCTCGCGATCGCGATGAACAATTTCATGCTGCACTAACACCAGAAAAACAACATTTTTCTAAGTCCAAAAGTGCCCGATAACCATTCAAAATCAATCTCGAGCCCCTTGGGACCCAAACAAATTATACCAACACATCATAAATGATCATTCAAACTTAGTTGCACCCTCGGAACAACAAAATTAACATCAAAACACCAAAATCACATCGGATTCAAGCCTAAGAACTTTGAAATTTCTAAAATCCACCAACGATGCCGAAACTATGCCGAAACTATCCAAAATGACATAACGAACCTTTTCCAACTGTCTGAATTCCATTCCGACCTCGATAACCTATTTTCCACTGCCGACGAAAATTGTCAAAAACTAAGTTTCACGAATTCAAGCCTAACTCTACACTGGACACCACAAAAATATTCTGATCATACTCCTAAGTCATAAATCACCTAACAAAGCTATTCGAGCCATAAAATCCGCATTTCGAGGTCGTTTACCAATAAGTCAACTCTTAGTTGACTTTTCCAACTTTAGGGCTATTTTGAAAGACTAAGTGACTAAACTCTCACTACAACCATTCTAATTTCAAGCCTACCAACTCTAACAGATCAATAACAGTAATTATAATGCAGATTCTAACAGACCGGGTCGTTACACTTTGCATATTCTAAAATCATGCCTAATGTTGTGACTGTTTTGCACTTAGACAACCTGCTTTTAGGAATTCTGCATACAAATCATCCTGCCTTGTACGTGCATTAGATATCACGTTATAGGATCTCACTCGCTCAATAACACTTAGCCTAATTATTGATGCATGAAAAAGGGTGTAAAACAGTCCCACCCCGTTTTAATAACTAGTAATAATCTTGTATATTTGTAACACCTAGAACAACTTGTTTAGATAACATAATTTCAATAGTTTCTTAATTCTGGTAATTAGTATACACTTTCCCACGCGTAGGTAAGCCTTAGGTGATTAATCGTTAAAACTGGGAATCTGTCCCTTATGTATACTACCTAATGCTTAACAAGTCTTAAAATCAGTAGGCAAACTAATTAGGGCCCGTTTCTAAGTTATAAAAAAAAATCTGCATATCTGCTATATTCTGATGCTCACCTAAAACTGAGCCTTTATTTTCCCTTTCATGATCCTCATTTACTGAAGTCCTATATGTTTTGCTTGTCGCCTTAGTATTTTTTTCCTTTAAACCTGAGGGTCTGCCTAGAAATGCCCTTATATGTAGAGGTCCTAAACTCCTCCAGGGCCATTAGGAAAGGACGGGTAACAGAACGCATACAGGTCGCTAAAATAACACTCGCTTAATAACCGCTAAGGGGTGGGAAGGGTAGATATGGATATGATGACCGGTGCGCTAATACCACGTGTAGCCCCTCTTTGAGGAGTGATTACCGGGTATTGTACTGATGTGATCATATAGGATAAATAACCTAGGACCTCCCGTATCCTTTATATGTATGTTTAGATTATAACTCTTTCAAAAAACTTTACTTAGACATCAAATGTTTTAAAAATTTTTGTAATATATGTGAGCTTAGACTGCGAATCTTTCAAAACTTTTTACTTGTTTAAACTTTAATTGCCTATATGTTACTTGCTTAAAATTCACAAAGTTGTTTGGTCGGGAACCACATTTGTGGAATTTAAGAGGTGCGTAACACCTTCCCCTTGGGGTAATCTCAAGCCCTTACCCTGTCTCTGGTTATCCAAATCAATCTCTGTGAATGACCCTTAGTAGGTTCCCTAACGCACCTTAATTCGTTAGGTGATGACACTTAGAATCCTTGCATACCCCTTTCCCAAAAGGAAACGAGTTGTCCCAATAATGTCAAGACCCCGACTAATCCGAAAGGAGGAGTTGGAAAAGGTGGTCCTTCTCAGAGGAACCCCTACTTAATGTGCAAGTATCATGGTACTCAAGGTCATAGCACAGATGACTGCAAGCAACTCAGAGAGGATGTAGCCCAATTATTCAATGAGGGGCACCTTCGAGAGTTTCTCAGCGACTAGTCCAAGAATCAATTTCTAGAGAGAGATGCAAATAGGAAGAATGAACTGGAAGAGCCCCAAAATGTCATTCACATGATCATTAGAGGAGTCAACGTCCCACAGGGACCCATATTCAAACGTACCAAAGTATCTATCACAAGGGAGAAGCTGACTCGGAACTATATACCCTAGGATACTCTTACATTAAGCGAGGAATACGTCGAGGCCTTATCTCAGCCTCACAATGATACACTAGTAATTTATATCCTTATAAATAAAGTTCAAGTTAAATGTATTCTCGTGGATCCAGGTAGCTCAGCAAATATAATCAGATCAAGGGTCATTGAGCAGTTCAGACTGCTCGACCAAATAATACCCGCCTCTCGAGTCCTGAGTGGGTTCAACATGGCGAGTAAAAAAAATGAAGGGAGAAATCATCATCCCTGTAAATGTGGCCGAAACTATACAAGACACAAAGTTACATGTCATCGAAGGTGACATGAGATATAATGCCCTACTTTGAAGGCCATGGATCCACAACATGAGGGCAGTGCCATCAACCCTTCATCAAATGATGAAGTTCCCAACAAAGGATGGCGTGAAGAAAGTATATAAAGAGCAACATGTAGTGAAGGAGTGTCATGGCCAAAATTTCCCTCAGTTGGGTATCGTGATGGCACCTAGTCTTAAGGACTAGGTAAGCCTAACAGTTAGTGAATAACAACAATAATAAAAGGCAACTAACAGTCTCAATATAGAATCTTGGCAGAATTTACAAATCTTCCCAAAATCTGGTAATACAAGTCATAAGCTCTACGAGATCTTTCTACAACTCCTAATAACAATCGTTCAGAATTAAGGGAGTATAGTTGAATAAAAACAGAAAGGTGACTCCGAAGCCTGCGAACACAGCAACAGGTTTACCTTGAGTCTCCTTGGCAATGAATTCGCGCAGCTACTAACAATAGATACCTGGATCAGCACACAAAAATGCGCAGAAGTGTAGTATGAGCACACCACAGCGGTGCCTAGTAAGTATCAAGACTAACCCCGCTGAAGTAGTAACGAGGACTAGGCAAGACACCACTGGTCTAATAAGTAAAAAGCATAAATATAAGATGACCGAAACATAACATATATATAAAGAATCTTCGATATAATTAACGGTATGGAAATATAATACGGGAGAAATTACAGCAAATAAATCAACGGACAGCATAATGGAAATACGCAAGGAGGATGGACAGAATGCAAGCCAAATGTCGGGAATCACAACACAATAAAAACACTAGTAACTCAGCACTTCATCAATTTATTCACATCAGGCCTAAGCCAATTAACTCAATATAACTGGTCAAACCTTCGAGTGAAAACCTTTAAATCGTGAGTTTAAATCGAAAACTTTAAAGGTATAATCATTTCGGAATAGAGAAATCTTCTTTGAAACATACTTTCTCTGACTGTATATTTATATATTTTTATAAAGGGAAATCTTTAAAACATAGTTCTTTCAAAACACGTGGTGTTCGAATATACTTTCCCAGTAACTGCTCTTTCAAATATCATTTTTCTGCAAGACAATTACTTTTCAATGATAAAACCACTGGAACTCAGTCTGTAACTCAGAATTTGTCGAACAATGCAGTACAGGGGAAAAGCTCCCAGAATACGTCTGTAGTCCCAATTTAAATATGCGATGCAATACAGGGGGAAAGCTCCCGGAATCTCGTCCGTAGTCCCAATTTAAATATGCAATGCAGTACAGGGGGAAAACTCCCAGAATCTCATCTATTGTCCCAATTAAAATATGCAATGCAGTATAGGGGGAAAGCTCCCGGAATCTCGTCTGTAGTACCAATTGAAATATGCAATGCAGTAAAGAAATAGCGACCACGTCAAGACAGAAAAATCGTACATCACCAAAATACTCACAAGGCAATAAAAGATAGAAATGCTATGTACGACAGCCAATCAAATCAAGAACTTAAGTCGACATCACAATAGAACTCATTCACGAGGAATAACCACCGAAAGAAAATAATGAGCGTAAAGAACACAGCTTAACCATAGAGAAACAAGACATAACAACATATCCATAATATTCAGGTCAACAATATGAAACCAAATCATCCCGGCAAGGGAGAACATCTATAACCAATTTCGCCTAAATAATTAGCTTCACAGAATAAAACCTAGCTTGAATCAATGCTCAATAATAGGCAACTTCAAGGAAATACCATCAAAATGGATTATTATCTAACTAAACCTAAGTATCAGTTAAGGTAGAATCATATAAATCACAGTATACGACTCACGGGCATGCTTGACACCAACGTATAGATATTCCAATTACTGGTAAAGAATTATAGGGCAAGTAATACTAATTCTAGTCAATTAGGCCCTTTATGAAGAAAATATAGCATGCTAGTAAAGGAGGTAAAATACTCTGTTAAGTTAGTTAAGATCAAATAGCCAACTAAGGAATCCAAAAGCAAGTAATTCTAACTTAAGCAGGAAATGATGAAATTAACAACCAAGGATTCAAATGTAGCAATTACAATTCCGACACAGGTAACATAAGAACCTACGAATCCTAAAAGGTCAATCTATTAGCAAATAAGTCCGAGTATGCACTCGTCACCTCACATACACGGACTAAAATCAACAAAGAAGACTCAAATCTAAGGGGTAGTTCCCCCACACAAGGTTAGGTAAGATACTTACCTCAAAGACAACAACCGGATACTCAAAAGTAAACTTCTCGGGCGAAAACACCTCCGGACGGCTCAAAATCAATTAAAACAACTTTAAAATACACATAAAACGTATAAGGAACTATCCCAAATGATAAAGTTTTAATCTTTAAAAATTATAAAAATCGACCCCCGAGACTGCACCTCAGAACCCGACAAATTTTACAAAATCTGACTACCCATTCCGATACGAGTTCAACCATAAACAAATTATCCAATTCCGATGTTATTTGGTCCTTCAAATCATGATTTTTCATTTTAGAATTTTTCTTTCAAAACCCACGATTTCCTCAACCCAAAATACAATTTAAATGATAAAAACAAGAACTAATTCATGAAATATATTTGATTCTAGTGTAAGAACACTTACCCATTCGATTTGTATGAAAAACCCCTCAAAGAATCGCCAAAGACCGAGCTCTAGAAGTCAAAATATGATAATAATGGCCTAGCACTCGATTTTGAAACTTATATTCTGTCCAGGTATTTTGTCCAATGCGATCGCGGGCCAATAATTGCGATTGCATAGAAGAAGGAATGACCTCTTTAAAAATAACACTCTGCGATCGCGTAACGTATGTTGAGATCACATAAGAGGAAGGAGGGGGGGCATCTACGAACGCGGCGCACTGATGGCGATCGCATAGGGGAACAAGATTTGTCTCACTAATGTACGATCGCGAAGGTCAAAAGGCCAATTCAGAGTGTACCATTAATAGAGATACGTGATCGCGGACCAAGTAGTGCAATCGCGATGAAGGAAAAATGGGCGAATTAAAGGCAACACTATGCGATCGCGACTACTCCTATGCGATCGCATAGAAGGAAACCAGAAGACAGCAATCAACAGTGGAAAAATAAGGAAAATTGACCCAAAACCTATTTGAAACACATCCGAGGCCCCCCCGTATAATCACACAAACAAGTCATATAACCTAACACGGAATCGCTCGACGTTTCAAAACACATAAAACAACACTAACACAACGAATCAAACCAAAAATCGAACTTATGAATTTTCAAAACTTCAAATATCAAAACTCGCGTCGAAACCTATCAATTCAACCCGGAATGACGTGAAATTTTGCATACAAATCATAAATAACACAACGAACCTACGGCCATTCTCATAATTACATTCTGAGCCCGATATCAAAATTTCACCTATCGACTAGAATCCCCGAAATTCTGACTTCCGCCAAAATACCTCAAACCACTCTACGGACCTCCAAAGCCAATTCGGGACGCACGCCTAAGTCCAAAATCATCATACGAAGCTGTTGACATTAACCAAAATTCATTCCAAGGCTGTTTACACAAAAGTCAAACATCCAGTCAACTCCCATCACTTAGGCTTCCAAAACTGAAAATTTCCTTCCAATTCGACTCCGGATCATCCCGTAACTGAATCTAACCATGCACACAGGTCGATATACACAATGTGAAGCTGCTCAAGACCTTACACCATTGAACGGAGCTTAAATTCTCAAAATGACCAGTCGGGTTGTTACATTCTCCTCCTCTTAAACAAACGTTCGTCCTCAAATGTGCCCATATTCACTTTGAACTCATGCAACCACTGATTGTACACTCCAAACACATGCCTTCAGGTGATCCCACGTCACCCCAACCCACATAAACTTGATGAAACAATCACAACTACAATATAGCCTTCACATCACCACCGATAATCCCCATACCTCTACTTCTCACCTTCTAATTATTCATAAAAGACCGGATTCTAACCCCATATCCGGCATTAGCCTCAACCAGCTGCATCAACTCATGACTACACCCATAAGGCACGACCATACAACATAGCACATCACACATAGGATCAAATAACACTTTTGATCACAATAGCTGCCCAAGATCAACTCAGTATTGGCAATTAGCCTCACATCTGAAGGAATTCTGTTCTAAACCTCATAATACTGAAAATGATGCACTAAACACGAAGACCTCATTATTAGGCACCCGAATCGCCGAGCCACAACTAAAATTACCAGGCACACATCCCGCAAACTAAACTAAAGAAACACATAACGAAAGGACTGGATATGAAAGTAGAAACATATAATGATACTATCAAACAAGCCCATAGGCACAACTCTCTATCAATATTTACTTACCAAAAGCAATATAACAAGGAAGAAGCAAAGCATATGAATAAATCACAAGGGTTCCATCCTGATAAAATTCCTACCGCGGTACTCAACCCGGTCCAATCATATCAAATAACAAATATCGCGAGGACCTCGCCCTCAACTCTGAATAACATACCGAAAATATATCACACCAATTGAAATTCCTCCACTGATTTATCTCAGCTGATAATATCATAACGCTAACTGAACTCATATCTCGATGGAGTATCAAATCACAACTCGTAAACAAAATACTTAGGAAAAGCATATAAATCTTACCACGAAGAACAACAAGGATTCACTTCCAGTTTCACCACTATCAAGGATGAATAAAACAACGATAGACACATGATACTACTCATAGAATATCCCAACAGGAGCAAACACAAGATAGAGTGCAAAACATGAAACTCACTTAGAAATGAGACAAAAAATAAGTGAGACTCGTCCTGACCGACCAAACTATAGTGAAATACAATTGGTGCCCCTCTGTAACACATCAAAACATACCTATATGACAATACCTGGCACTACGGCCTCCAGCCTACTATATGAAACACATCAACGGGTCGGGTCTCCCCCTCTTGGGCGCCCTCTACTCACCTGAATACCCTGCTATGACACACCTACCTAAATCCTGGAACCATCTCTCGCCCTGTGGCTAACATATCTACAATGGAAAAAAACCTCTCTACTGACGTGGCTGTAGAAAGTGAGCAACACAAGTGCTCTGAGACCCCATGCAAAACAGGTGATGAAAGCTGAACTAGCTGACCCACAAAACCTTTACCGTGTCGTACCTTGCCTCCATAATAAGGACCAGTAGGTTCCTCCGGTCTACGAGACCTCCTCGCCTCCATGAACTTTCTCTCCTAATCTCGTCTGTCCTTTCTCTCCCGGCCCCACATGCTCCATAACTGGCGAGCGATCCCTACTACTTGCTGAAACGAGGCATCCTACTCTAACTCTCGAGTCCCGCTGAACCAAATATCATGCCTGAATCTCCCAATGATTTCATAGACTTATCTCCTAACTGAAGCAACAAAGCGAGGTATATATCTGGCCAACTCACTGAATCTAACGGCATGCTCCAATAGGTCATGCACTCTGACGCAACTGCTCAAACACTACGCGCCAAACATTCCGAAGGAACTGTGGTGCAACCTCCCTCAAAACATCTCTGAAAACTGAATCCATGCTACTGAAGCTAACTTGGACAGGTTACCCCAACTCATATGCCACCACCACTGGTCAACCCACTACTCTGAACCTGAGATGTGACAAAAGAAATCCCGCTCGTCCCCACAATACCCGAAGTACGAGAAATATAGTGACACTTCTCTTGGAAACCCTGGGCACCATCTTTTGCCCATCCATTGAAAGATAGGAGGGTGGTACTTCCAGTACCTCTCAAATCCAAGGTATTCTTCCTCCGATGCTGCAACCCTAACCACGACTGAACTGAACCCACATACAGTGCTGTCATAACAATTGGTACCTGACCAATATGATCTCGCTGCTCTGGAGTGTAGACGATGGGAGTCTGAACCCCTCTCCTGATTTGTGAAATAGCTGGTGCACTAAAATCAACCCTGCCTGGTTCAATGTACCAATTATACTCAAAAATTGTGCCCACGCCTCCTGAAGTCTGGGGTAGCAACAGGCACCCCTACTACTTGTCCCCCTACTGGAACTATTGCAGCTTCTCAATGTCTGCTCTGATAGGCATCTTAACTGCGGCACGTGCTCCTCGTCGGCCTCTATCTCTAACCATTGCGACGTTTTGCTTTGGGGTAACATCATTAGGAGCCACAGCTCATGTTCTCACCGTCGGTGAGAGAATGGATCGATAATTTCAAACTTCAAGATCAAGGAATTCGCACTATAGGAATGAAGGAAGCTAAATTCCCCTAATAGTTCGGTAGCCTCTCGAAGATAAGTACAGACGTCTCCATACCGACCCGCAAGACTCTACTAAACTCGCTTATGACTCGTAGCACGTATGAACCTAGAGCTCTAATACGAACTTGTCACGACCCAAATTTCCCTCTGTTGGGTATCGTGATAGCACATAGTATTAAGGACAAGGTAAGCCTAACAGTTACTGATTAACTACAATAATAAAAAGGAAACTAACAGTCTTGATATAGAATCTTGACAAAATTTACAAATCTTCCCAAAATCCGGTAATACAAGTCATAAGCTCTACGAGATCTTTCTACAACTCCTAATAACAATTGTTAAGAATTAAGGGAGTACAGTTGAATAAAAACAAGAATGTGACTCTGAAGCCTGCGAACACAGCAGCAGGTTTACCTTGAGTCTCTTCAGCAATGAATCCCCGCAGCTACTAACAATAGATACCTGGATCTTCACACAAAAATGCGCAGAAGTGTAGTATGAGCACACCACAGCGGTGCCCAGTAAGTATCAAGACTAACCTCGCTGGAGTAGTGAAGAGGAGTAGGCAAGACACCACTGGTTAAATAAGTAAAAGGCATTAATATCAAATGACCAAAACATAACATCTATCTAAAGAATCTTCGATATAATTAACGGTATGACAAAATAATGCGGAAGAAATTACAGCAAATAAATCAACGGACATCATAACGGAAATACACAAAGAGGATGGACCGAATGCAAGCAAAATGTCAGGAATCACAACACAATAAAAACACTAGTAACCCAGCACTGCATCAATTTATTCACATCAGGCCTTAGCCAATAAACTCAATAAAACTGGTCAAACCTTCTAGTGAAAACCTTTAAATCGTGAGTTTATATCGAAAGCTTTAAAGGTATAATCATTTCGGAATGGAGAAATATTCTTTGAAACATTCTTTCTCTGAATGTATATTTATATATTTTTATAAAGGGAAATATTTAAAACGTAGTTCCTTCAAAACATGTGGTGTTCGAATATACTTTCTCAGTAACTGCTCTTTCAAATATCATTTTTCTGCAAGACAAATACTTTTCAATAAGTAAATAAATAATAAATAAATAAATATATATATATATATGTATTCCGATCCACATCTCCTCAATGATAAAACCACCGGATCTCAGTCCGTAACTCAGAATTTGTCATGCAAGGCAGTATAGGGGAAACGCTCCCGGAATACGTCCGTAGTCCCAATTTAAATATGCGATGTAGTACAGAGGGAAAGCTCCTAGAATCTCGTCCGTAGTCCCAATTTAAATATGCAATGCAGTACTGGGGGAAAGCTCCCTGAATCTCGTCCGTAGTCCCAATTTAAATATGCAATGGAGTACAAGGGAAAAGCTCCCGGAATCTCGTCCGTAGTCCTAATTTAAATATGCAATGCAGTACAGAAATAGCAACAACATCAAGACAGAAACATCGTACATCGCCAAAACACTCACAAGGCAACAAAAGATAGAAATGCTATGTACGACGGCCAATAAAATCAAGAACTTAAGTCACCAGCACAGTTGAACTCATTCACGAGGAATAACCACCAAAAGAAAATAATGAGCGTAAAGAACACAGCTTCACCAGAGAGAAACAAGACATAACAACATATCCATAATATTCAGGTCAACAATAAGAAACCAAATCATCCCGTCAAGGGAGAACAACTATAACCAATTTCGCCTAAATAATTAGTTTCACAAAATAAAACCCATCTTGAATCAATGCTCAATAATAGGCAACACCAAGGAAATACCATTAACATGAATGATTATCTAACTACACCTAAGTAGCACTTAAGGGAGAATCATATAAATCACAATATACAACTCACGGGCATGCCTGACACAAACGTATAGATATTCCAATTACTGCTAAACAATTATAGGACAAGTAATACTAATTCTAGTCAATTAGGTCATTTATGAAGAAAATATAGCATGCTAGTAAAGGAGGTAAAATACTCGGTTAAGTCAGTTAAGATCAAATAGCCAACTAAGGATTCCGAAAGCAAGTAATTCTAATTTAAGCAGGAAAGAATGAAATTAACAACCAAGGATTCGAATGTAGCAATTACAATTCATACATAGGTAACATAAGAACCTACGAATCCTAAAAGGTCAATCTATTAGCAAAAAAGTCCGAGTACGCACTCGTCACCTCGCATACACGGACTACAATCAACAAAGAAGACTCAAACCTAAGGGGTAGTTCCCCCACACAAGGTTAGGCAAGATACTTACCTCAAAGACGACAACCGGATACTCAAAAGTGAACTTATCAGGTGAAAATATCTCCGGACAGCTCAAAATCAACTAAAATAACTTCAAAATACACATAAAACGTATAAGGAACTATTCCAAATAATAAATTTTCAATATTTACAAATTATAAAAATGGACCCAAAAGTCGACCCCCGAGCCCGCACCTCAGAACCCGACAAATTTTATAAAATCCGACTACCCATTCAGGTACGAGTTCAACCATACAAAATTTATCCAATTCCGATATTATATGGTCCTTCAAATCATGATTTTTCATTTTAGAATTTTCCTTTCAAAACACACAATTTCCTCAACTTAAAACATAAATTAAATGATAAAAACAAGAACTAATTCATGAAATATATTTGATTCTAGTGAAAGAACACTTACCCATTCAATTTGTGTGAAAAATTCTCAAAGTATCGCCAAGGATCGGGATCTAGAAGTCAAAATATGATAATAATGGCCTAACCCCCGGTTTTGAAACTTATATTCTTCCCAGGTATTTTGTTCAATGCGATCGCGGGCCATTAATTGCGATCACATAGAAGAAGGAATGACCTCTGTAAACATAACATTTTGCGATCACGTAACATATGTTGTGATCGCATAAGAGGAAAAGGGGGGGGGGGGCATCTGCGAATGCGGCGCATGAATGGCTATCGCATAGGGGAACAGGATTTGACTCCCTACTGTGCGATCGCGAAGGTCAAAAGGCAAACGCGGAGTGTACCATTGATAGAGCTACACGATCGCGGACCAAGTAGTGCGATCGCGGTGAAGGAATAATGGGCGGATTTAAGGCAACACTATGCGATCGCGACTACTCCTATGAGACCTCATAGAAAGAAACAAGAAGATAGCAATAAGTAGTGGAAAATGAGGAAAACTGACCCGTAACCTATCCGAAACAAAGCGAGGCCCCCGGGACCCCGTCTAATCACACTAACAAGTCATATAACCTAACACGGACTCGCTCGAGGTTTCAAAACACATAAAACAAACATAAGACAGCGAATCAAACCAAAACTCAAACTTATGAATTTTCAAAACTTCAAATATCAAAACTCGCATCGTAACCTATCAATTCAACCCGGAATGACGTGAAATTTTGCAGAGAAATCATAAATAACACAACGCACGTACAACCATTCTTGGAATTCCATTCTGAACCCGATATCAAAATTTCACCTATTGAACGGAATCGCCGAAATTCTAACTTCCGCCAAAAAACCTCAAATCACTCTACGAACCTCCAAAACCAATTCCAGACGCACGCCAAAGTCCATAATCATCATACGAAGCTGTTGACATTAACCAAAATTCATTCTGAGGCCGTTAACACAAAAGTCAAACCTCCGATCAACTCCCATCACTTAGGCTTCCAAAACTGAAATTTTCCTTCCAATGCACCTCTGGATCATCCGTTAACTAAATCTAACCACGCACACAGGTCGATATACGCAATGTGAAGCTGCTCAAGACCTTACACCACTGAATGGAGCTTAAATTCTCAAAACAACCGGTAAGGTTGTTTCTAGGAGATGTTTGCGGTGCACGACTTGGAACCAGATCGACACCATCCACCTCGGAAAAGTCAAAGGAAAAATAGGCATCCAAATAGGAACCACAACCCATACCATTGGTTGAGCTCGAGGGACAGGAGTCCGACGAACAGGTGGTCGAGGAGGAAGAAGAAAATTTCATCACCTCTCAAGCCTTCGTTTCCCCCGAGGAATCACATGCAACGAAGTCCACAGTTGAAGAATTCGAGCAGGCCGTATTGATCGAGCATCTTCCTGAACGAAAGGTATACTTGGGGACGATATTAACCCCCGAACTCAGGAAAAAAAACTCATTGAATTTCTTATTAATAACATTGATTGCTTCGCTTGGTCCCATTTAGATATGATAGGGATCCCAGCGGAGATAACCACGCATAAACTAAGTGTTGACCCCAGGTTAAGACCAGTGAAACAAAAAATGAGACCTCAGTGTGAGGTAAAACATGCACTCATCAAAGATGATGTAACCAAACCTCTCAAAATAGGATCCATTAGAGAAGTAAAATACCTCGAATGGCTAGCTAACATAGTGGTAGTCCCCAAAAAAGGGAATAAACTTAGAATTTGTGTAGACTACAAGGATTTGAACAAAGCATGCTTTAAAGATTCTTTCTCACTTGCCAACATCGACCGATTGATCGATAGTATAGCTGGCCACGTGATCCTCACTTTTCTCGACACCTACTCCGGGTACAATCAAATTCAAATGAACCCGGAGGACCAGGAAAGACTTTATTTATCACGAAGTATGGTACATACTACTATAATGTAATGGCCGTCGGGCTAAAAAATTCAGGAGCAACATGTCAACGCCTAGTTAATATAATGTTCGAACATCAATTAGGAAAATCTGTGGAAGTTTACATTGATGACAGGCTAGTTACGTCCCGACGCGTAGAGGACCATTTGACCCATTTGCAGGTAACGTTCGATATATTAAGAAAGTACAACATCAAACTCAACCCTAAGAAGTGCATTTTCGGAGTTGGCTCATGCATGTTCTTAGGTTTCATGGTGTCGAACAGGGTATCGAGATCAACCCCGATAAAATCAAAGCTATCGGGGAAATCACCATCGTGAACAATGTAAAAGTCGTACAACGGCTAACCGGAAGGATAGTTGCCCTAGGCCGGTTTATCTCGAGGTCTTCAGATCGGAGCCATCATTTCTTCTCCCTACTCAAGAAGAAAAACAACTTTCCGTCGACTCCGGAGTGTCAACAAGCCTTGGAAGAATTACAACGTATCTCTCGACACCGCCCTTGCTTCATACTCCGAAGTAGGATGAAACACTATATTTGTATTTGGTCGTGTCCGAGGTAGCGGTAAGTGTTGTTGGTTCGAGAAGAACAAGGTACGTAATTTCCTATCTATTGTGTGTGTCGGACCCTAGGAGATGCTAAAACTAGGTATCCGCATTTAGAAAAATTAGCCATTGCATTAATAAGTTCATCTAGGTAGTTGAAACCATATTTTCAATGTAATCATATATGCATATTAACTACATATCCACCTCAAAACTTTTTGCATAAACCGGAATTATTGGGCCGATTGGCCAAATGGGCCATTGAACTTAGAGGGTATGATATCGAGTATCAACCCCGAATGACTATCAAGTCTCAAATTTTGGCAGACTTCTGGCCGATTTTACGCCTGCCCTCGTGCCCGAAGTAGAAAAGGAATACTTGTTAAAAATGGGCACATCATCTGGGGTATGGATCCTCTTCACTGACGGTGCCTCGAATGTTAAAGGGTCCGGGCTCGGTATAGTTCAAAACCGCCTACGGGCAGCATCAATAGACAATCTATAAAAACTTCAAAATTGACTAACAATGAGGCCGAGTATGAGTCCATGATTGCAGGTCTCGAACTAGCCAAAGGCCTAGGAGCAGATGTCATCGAGGCAAACTGCGACTCTCTTTTGGTAGTTAACCAAGTAAATGGGAGCTTTGAAGTTCGAGAAGGTAGAATGCAGAGGTACTTAGAAAAACTTCAAGTGACGTTGCATCACTTCAAAAAGTGGATACTGGTCCGTATACCTCGAGAACAGAATAGCGAGGCCGATGCACTTGAAAATTTAGGGTCGTCGGTCGAAGAAGAATATATTGTCCCGGGGACTGTTATCTTACTATTGAGGTCAGTAATCGAAGAAGGTTGATGGCTATATATTATTCATATATTTTAATATAAAAATATAATATTTTAGATATAAAACATGACTAATTTATATCCTATTCTCGCATTTTTCTAAAAATTCTTGCAGGAAAAAGAATACATGGAAAAAGAGAAAAAGAAAGAACTACGGTTCAAGGAAGAAAGATGCATCTGTGACAACTTCATCTTAGACTACACAAAGTCAAGAGATACAAAAGTTATGGTAAATTCTCACCAAAAGTTCATGATAAATTGCCATGTCAATTTCTCATCAAGCCATATGATATATTGATATTATCTTGCAAGTTCTCACCAAGGCTTTGTAGGAATCCTCTTATAAATAGGCATATGTTTGTAGAAGAAAATCATCCCTCTTTGTATTCAATTTCCTCTCTAGTTTTCTAAAGAGAATGAAAAGCATTCTTGGTCTCTTTCTCTAGTGTCTCTTTGTAGTAAAATATTTTTAGTTTTTTTTAATGTATTTTTTAGCTTTTTGTTGGGATAGTTGATAAAGCTTGATATAATTATAATACTATCACTGTGCTGGAATTATGATTTTTTAATCATTATTATCACATCAACATATTTTTTATCTAAGTTATTCTTAGATTAATTTTGTAATACTCACGGAGCAAAATTAATATATAATAACTGATGAATAGAATATTATAGTGAAACTAATTTTTAGTAAGATTATTATTTCAAGTATGTAATCCTGCTTTCCTCAGTTTTAATTCTCACGGAGGAATTGATAAAGCCAAGATTATTGATTTTAAAGTAAAGATGTTCTCACGAAGTTTTTACTATGCTTGTGCACAATTCAGAAAAGATATTTCAGTTTAACCGTCACTAGTTTTAAATCAATTAATTAACATAACCTCACGGAGTGTTAATTATTTATTTATTTCTTAGTGTAAAAATATAATGTATTAGTGTAACGCCCCGACCAGTCGTTTTGTGTTCTAGGACCCCGTGCCCCTAAATGAGACTTTCTGTGGTTTCTTTTACTGATTTATGACTTGCCGGGACGAGTGGTTCGGGATTTGGAGGAGTTTGGAGTTGTTTAGGAACACTTAGTTCCTTAAGGTTGGCCTTAAAGGACAAGTTTGACTTCGGTCAACATTTTTAGTAAACAACCTCGAAATCGAGATTCAAAGGATTCGTAGGTTCGTATAATGATTTTGGACTTGGGCTTACGTTTAGAACGGGTTTTGGATTACCCAGGAGAGTTTCAGCGCAAAATAGTGAAATATGATTCCTTAAGTTCAAAAATTGAGGTTTGGAACTTGTTTTTGTGTTATCGAGGTCGAAAAAGAATTCCGAGACCGGGAATAGTTCTGTTATGTCATTTATGACTTGGTCGCAAAATTTGGTGTCATTCTGAGTAGTACAGGTAGGTTCGGCGTGTTTAAAACGAATTCTTGAACTTGAAGTTCAAAGTTTGATTCAATTTGGTTTCGGGGTCGTATTCTTAGTTTCGTTGTTGTTTTTCGCTTTCTGAGAATTCGAGCGAGTCCGTGTTATGAATACAGACTTGCCAGTGCCTTTGGATGGGTTTCAAGGGGCTCAGCTGAGTCTCAAACCCCTCGGAGCTAAGTGCTAAACATCAAATTTTTCAAAGTCTGATTTCCTTCTATGCGGTCGCGGGTGTACTCATGCGTTCGCATAGAAAGAGTTGGCATGGGTGGAAAAATGCCCGATGCAATCACACAGGCATGCACGCGTTCGCATAGGGGAAGGTTGTGGGCTGGCCCAGCTTTTACTCTCTGCGTTCGAATCCTTCCTCCCCGCGATCGCGTAGGTCTAGCCCAGCTAGCCTTCGCGTTCGCATGACCCCCATTCACGATCACATAGAAAGCCCTCAGGGGGCCTGACCATTTGACCTTGGCGATCGCACTTCTCATGCTACGATCGCATACAAAGGGTAGCTGAGCAGTGTGAGGTAATGTCACGACCCGAAATCCCACCTTTGGGCCATGACTGCGTCTAACGTTGAACCCGCTAGACAAGCCAACGTTTGAACTGAATAAAACTCATTAACAATAAATACGAACAAGATACCTAAGGCTTCGATGGCCCACCACAGGAAATTTAACAAAATAACCAAAATTCAACATAGCACTTTCGAAATAAAACCCATAAATAAATCCCAGAACTGGTGTCACATACTCACGGACTATCTAAGAGATTACTACAAACAAAAGGTCTGAAATAAATACATAAGACTGTCTTTGAAATACAAAGTAAGACAGAGCTGAAAGTGGAAAGTAGAAGGTGACGTNCGTGATCACCGGGCCCGACTGCGTAATATGCACGTCATCAAGAAGTGCAGGTGTAGCATCAGTACAACCGACCCCATGTACTGAGTAAATGTCGAGCCTAACCTCGGCGAAATAGTGACGAGGCTAGGACCAACACAACATGTGTACCTGTGCAATTTTATATAATAACAGGAAGAATGGCAACAAAAATAAGCAAGTAAGACAGATACGGGGAGCACATGCTGGGGAGATAGGGGTAACAGTATGCTAGCGCAGCAGAACAGGGTAATAAATGAAACGTAAAGACAAGGCAGAAATTTAGCTTCTCAAACATAT